>JANHZU010002786.1:56960-68162 GCA_032468055.1 Acrochordus granulatus | reverse complement strand
AACACTACTGGTTTCACTTAATTTACACTTTTTATGCAGCGAGAGAGAAGAACCATCAGCTCAGTTGTGAGATTTCCCTCATGAGCTCATCTTGCAAGTTTTCACTCATTAACCGAATAATAACATTTTATTAAAAAATTTAGTTTGTCTTGCAGAACACTCATTAACCACATTACTCGCAGTCCACGGTTCCACTGTATCAGTTTCTGTTACTGTTTGTAAGAAATTAAGCTAGTAAGGCAGGAACTAGTGATTCCCAGGCTCGAAAGCTGTTATGTCAACATAGATCAAGTGCATCTCAAGGACAATAGGATAAATACCTGTTGACTTAGAAGATCAGGAATAAAAGATCTGGAATTTAAACCCTGGAGCACAGATCTATATACAAGCTTTGATTCCTCTACATTGCAGTTGGCAAATTTTCTCTGTATATGTGGCTTCATTTTGCCTTCAGTAAAGAAAATAACACGGCTCTCTGCTGAATAAGCAGTTCCTGAATAAGAGATTAAGTCTGGAGAGCTGAGATTTTTTTGCTGTGCCTAGCTAAAAGCCTGTAAATTGCTTTCTTATTTTCGTGGTTCCAGTGATAAGATAGGAGCTAGAGATGAGTGAAACAGTTGTGATTTACCTCTGACATGCACTTTATGTCATGCAGGGGTAATGCAGTTCACATCACCAAGGAGAAGATTTGTCTCTGTGTTACCTTAAGGCCTTCTCCAGCAATTTTAAGAGCTCTCTAATAGTCCTCTGCTAGGATTTCCATTACCTGGCTAGGAGCTTAAAAAAGCTTCTGTGACATAAACAGCCCATATGCAGAAGTCTCTTCAGGCTAATGGAACTTCTGGATGAGATACTCAAACATGATCACTCCATTAGAATAAGGAGTAAAATATACGCATAGTATCTTTAAAGGGGTGCTTTTCACGAACATTTGTCAAACTCTTCCAATTTAGTCTCAACCATGATAGTGGGGCTGGAAAAACTATTCTCCAAAGACATTGCCTGACAGGATCAGCAGTGAGCAGCTAATGGATACTTAGCTTTGTAGATTCAATCTAAACATAATTCCTATGTTTGCAATTAATCAGTGACATGGACACTGTTAGCATTATGTCTGAATATAAATTTCATCAAATCACTTCATCAAGTTATGACACGGGCAGACAAACAACAATCTACAAATACTGTATATCAACACAAAAATTCACATTTTTAAATAAGGAATGAGAAGCAAAAAGTTTACAGAAAACAAAAGGTGTTAAAATATTGCTTTTGTAATGGCAATGAAACAGCCATTTGTTCTTCTCTTTCCCATTTTCTTTTTCTTTTACCAACCCAGTGAATTTAGTCCATTTGAATTTTTTTCTTGCTGTTTTATTGGGTGATTAAACAAAAGTTTATTTGATTACAATTCTCATTTCTTCATTGCAGATTAATGTAACTTATTCAGATACTTTGTTGGCCAAGCATGGTTAGACACACAAGGAATTTGACTCTCAGTGTACATGCAAGACAACAAACAAAATAATAACCAAAAAATAAATGAAAGTATGTTTTCAACAATAAAGTGTGCATCCAAAACATATAGCCAGTAGAAAAGGAATATAGTAAAGTGTAGAATTAGAACTGCAATCTATTGATAAGTATTTATACACATTAGGCAGAACTTCTGGGTTAATTTGGAATCCTTTGCATTTTGTGTCCTATCATATATGTCATATGAGTCAAATATTTAGCTGAATGGGCATAGGGGGAAAAACTGTCCCTGTGTCTGGGTGTTTTGGTATGCAATACCCTATAGCACTGTCCAGAGGGAAGAGATTAAAACAAATCGTATCCAGGATGAGTGGTGTCTACAGATATCTTCTCCGCCTTTTTTTTTTTGACTCTCTCAATATACAGGTCCTCCATGGAGTTTATCATTTTGAATAACATTGGTGGGAATATTAACTGTTTTATAAAGATAAGCCTTTGTTTCATTCATATTCGTTATATGGTAGAATCCTTATAATTTGGAAGAAGATGAATACAATTGTTGGCAGAATTGGCAGAACAATTATTTTATGGAGTGAGTGCTTGGAGGTAAATTAGTAAAAGATTAATCAGTTGAAAGCTACAATATATACAATAGATCTGACAACAATCTATTGAGATAATTTATTACTCTTTATTTATTGGGAGAATTTATTGAAGGTAGGCTTAGAAATCAATCTAAGTTTGATAAACCATGCTTTATATATATTTTCATCACTAGATCATGGCACTATTTATTAATTTAATTTGATTTCAGTGTTGCCCAATTCCAGAGCAATTGTGGGTGATTTACTATATAAATAACAAATACAAAAACAATGAGATAAATAAAACATATAATAAGGGAAATAAACAAAATGGCAAATCTTTAACATCAAAAGCATATGACAAGCACATGTAAGAAGTTTTATCCACCTGTCTCAAGGCCTGAAAGATCAATCAGGCTTTAAAAAATTTTGGATCACTATCCAGTTCTTGGGGAATTTATTCTAAGGAGCAGGCATCATGACAAAGGGAGCCTGTTTAAGTTAGGACACACACAGTCTGTTGGTTTTACTGGGCAGTCATCATGTGACATATAGTTGGTGATCTCCTAGATAATGGTAAAAGGAATGACCTTAAGGAACAGGAGGAAGAACTTCTATTAAGACAAAGGCCACGTAAAAGATATTTTGAGTTTGGCCAGAACTGTAACTTGAAAAAGCATCTCATATAAAACCCTCCTTAGTTCCTACAAAGACAAAGGGTGGGAGGAGAGAAATACATTCATACTTGGCAATACAGCGGAACCTCGCAAGGATCTGTTCTGGAAGAATGCTTTTAGTCCAAAATGCTCTTAAGGTGAAATGAGGTTTCCCATAGGAAACAATGGAAAGTCAGATGATCCGTTCCACGCCCCCAAAAATATTCACAAAAAATAACTTTCAATGGAATTTGATGTAGAAATGATTGTCCCTAGCATCTGAAACAAGTAACCATGATTAACACGATATAAAGCAGAAATAGAGCAAACGAACCAGCACTTACAGATCTGCTTTGAGGCTGCTGTTAGGCCAGCTGCTGTCTGGCGCTCTCTGCTGGCTCAGAGGATTTGCTGCCGCTCGAGGCAGAAGGGCCTTTTCCCTCAGCAATGTCTCACAGTACAGCACCCGGACAGTAACGGAGTAAACTGCATGTGGCAGCGTCGACAGAACTCTTGTGTGGTTGCTGCCTGAACGGGGAATACGGAGCGCACTGACTGATGACGCTTAAGTTATCACGCGAAGCTTGTTCATCTTACAAGTTGCTGCTCATCGACCAAAATAAATTTTATTAAAAATTTTTGCTCGTCTTGTGAAAATCTCGTGCAGCAAGGTGCTCATCTTGTGAGGTTCCACTGTATTTATAATAACAGTATTATTAGCCTGAATTACTTTGGGGTCCTAGTCAGGTCTACTTTGAAGGGCTGACAAATAACCAGGTTCCATGCAATGTTAAGAATTTGTAGGAGATAACAAACACCTTCAGTCACATCTGGAAGCATACTGGCAACCTTTGTAGTTCACAAAGTAATATGTGGATAGACATAGGCAGGCCCGCTATTGTTTGTACCACTACAAACATTTTGGCCCTGTTGAAGCTTTCCCATGTAAACTACATTATAATAGTCATGCTGTGAAGTGACAAAAATATGAGTCACTCTCAAGAGGACTGCCCAATCCTAGAAGGCACACAAGTGGCATATCAGATGAATACACTCAAAATCCCTCTTTGCTACAGCTGCTACATGCTCTTCTAGCAGGAGTTATGAGTTCAGGAGGACCCACAGATTGTGTACCATTCCTGAATTCAGAAATGCAAACCTATCCAGGAGTAAAGATCAAACATCCTGGACATGAGTGATTCCAATAACCATGACCACTTGATCCTGGGCTGAATCAGAATCATGTTTTTCCCCACCGAGGTCTACATAGTCTCCAGACATTGGGACAGGGCTTTGTCAGCCTTGCTTGGCTGGTTTGGGGACAAAAGATATAATAGGCTGTCATCAGTGATTTCATCCAGAGGTTTCACAGAAATGTTGACAGGAGGGGAGAGAGATCGAATCTTGTGGCATCCCACAAAGGAGGAGTCTAAAAGTGACTTCTCACCTCCTATACCAACTGGAACCAACCTTGAAGAAAAAGAACCAGCACAATATTGTGCCTCCAGTTCCCATCCTGAAAAGAATGTTGTGGTCAAAGGTATCAAAAATTGGAGAGAGACAATCCCTTAAATAACCTGCTCTTGGTCACTGAAAGTCTGTATTTCCATGATAAAAGGGCACATTAGCTGGGAGAGAATTAAGGTTTTTGAAGGTAGCTTTCTCTTTCCACATCTTCCAGACGTTCATCTGGTATTCTGAAGAACCGCTTCTGATATTTGCAAGAATTCAGATACAGATTACTTTATCTAAACCCCTAATAAATAATATCCATTATACCTACATTTATCAAATACTACAGCTGTCCAAATAAGTAAATAGAGTTCAGTGAGAGGAATGGATAGATACAAACATGCCACTCCCCAATTTGAAGTCCTCCATGAATTCTATTGGATACTTGAAACAGGCTTGACTGTTTGTTGTAGTATGGAACCTATTATTATCCTGGCAGAGTTAGAAACTGGAAGATATGTGGTATTATTTGTCTCCTTTAGTACTTTTACAAGATCTTCATTAGAGCTGAAAGTGAAGTTCTGAGGGGACTGAATTCTGAACTGGGTGTAGCTCACACATACCCAGTCTACATTCCCACAAAAAAAGGAGAAGCTTTTTGTCATGTGCATGGAAAGCCAGATTCCCAGCCATAGTTGCTTCTTGAAATAGGAAATATTTTGTTCTTTTTTAAAAAATAAGGGTGCAGAACTCAGTGGAAAACATGGAAAGAGGCTGATAAAGAATAAAAGTCCTTCCCTTATCTCCAACCTGTATGTATATATAAAATTAATGTAGTGGAATCTCCAAGAAGCAAAAAAAAAAGTAATTGAAGCAGAGGGAAGAATTATTTCAATTTTTCCATTTGTATAGAAACAGGTAAACCCATTCCAGCCAGGAATTTGTTCAAAGCTTGAATTCTGTTTATTGTGTTGTGGTAAGGCTAATTTATTTATTTTTAATATTCTGTTCAAATTAAGGAATAAAGTGGTGTAACTACAGTTCATATGCATACCACAGTCATATCCAAAAAAATCTCCTTTTTTGTCCTTTGTAGAATATTGTTGAATTTTGCAAAAATAAACTTATTTCATCTTTTCTGAGGTTCTGCCCCAAAGCACTCATTTATAGCAGACCAGAGCTATCTTACTGTCTGCTTCGAAAATGCATTTTCTTCTGGAATTCTTGTTTAATTCATTTGCAACTGCTGTGTCCCATGATTTAAGCAGCTCTTAACTTCTACATTGTTAAAAATTTGGATTTTAATCTTTAAAGTTAAAAAGTTGTGTGTGTACATTTTATATTTTTCCTTTAAAAAAAACTAAAAATATAATTTTGTTTATCTCCTGTGACTACGACTTAGTTCCCAGCAGAAGAAGAGAGGGTTGAATCGTCTAGCCCTATGCCTTTTTGTTACATAGCCAAGAGATGGCATTACATACATTTTTAATCTTTGTTTTGTGGTTTTTAATTACCAGTTAGGGCAACAGAGATTTTAACAGCTTTACATTTAATGCACTCCAATATTAAAGAGAAGGCCCTAGCTGAGAGACCTCATGGAAGATAGGTGATGACGAAGGAATTAGCTTGTTGCTCCCACAAGGCAGGAGAAGAGCCAGGGGTTCTCAGGGAAATTGTCAATTCTTCTGGTCATAGGTTGCCTTTGGTTAATTATTATTTATTCAGAAACCATTCAAAGTTGCAATGGCATTGAATGAATGGTACTTATGACCAGTCCTCAAAGTTCCAGACATCACAATAATCCCATGTCACATGATTGCAATCTAGGGACGTGGCAACCAATTCACATTTATGGTGACTGCAGCATCCTTCAGTCATGTGATCACCATTTGTATTCTTCCCAGCATCCCTCTCCCACTCATGTGTCACTGCATCATCCCCTCCCTGCTGTACATACTTGCATGGAAATGCACCAAACCTTTCCTAGCCTGCATGCATCTGTATGGTTTAACAGCATTCCCTCACCAGCTCACATCCACCAAAATAGTGTTGCAGCACCCCATGCTCAGCCAGCACACACTTGCCAGCTTCTCCATTGACTTTGTTAAGTCCTTGCTTAACAACCCGAGATCCTTGCTTAATGATCTGTGATCCTCATTTAATGACAGCAGTGTGGTCTGCCAGGATGACTGTTACTAAACAATGCAGTCATGTGACATCACACTTTATGACTCTATCACTTAGCAATGGAAATTCTGCTTCCAGTTACCATTGTTAAGAAGGACTACCTGTAGTCCCTACCAGAAAAGCAAAAAACACAAACAGAAATGCTACTTTTATTGTAAAGTTACAGAAACAAAATATTCCAGACAAAGCATCTCACTCCTCCCTTGCCTTTCTATGGAAGAAAGCATCATTTCTGAGATGCTTTCTTCACCCCATTTCTGCTTTGGACTCAGATTTTGTTTATCAGGCCATTGTCTAGGCGTCATGTCTTCCTCCTGTCTCTCAAAGTTATTCTCCCAGCCCAATACAGGGGTGGCTTGAGAATATCAGCTTTCCAACCTCCAGGCTCAGCCATTGCTACTTACCTAAAGATGTAAATATATCTGAAACATGAATATTTTCTGTGATGTCAGCTTCTGCTAGTGGTGGATCTGCAGCTACACCTCTGGAGCTTCATCTGCCAAGTTTTGTCGACTAAGGAAATCACCCTCTGTAGTCCAACCAGCCCCTCCCTCTGAAGTACTTCAGTTCTGAGGTCACCCACAGACGAGGATTAACAGGGACTGGGAAATTAGATTCCTTTGCTGTCCCTCCCCCCCATTGCAACCAGTTTTTCACTGGTTTGAGTTGAAATCTCTCCACCAGGAGACAATGGAAGGGGAAGCCCTCACTCCATTGTGGATCTGACTGACTACAGAAAGGAAAAGCAAACAAAAACTTTTAGGAATCAATAATTCAATGAAGCTGAGGCAGGTGCTAGAAGGCAACCTGTCCAATCTAGGATTTAAACAAAAATAAATTTTATTAAAGTTGCCAAAAGATAAGGTTTAACAATGCAGTTAAAAAGTGATCAAATAAAAAACATCCTAATGCAATCAGAGCTACATCCGAACAACTTTTCTGTTTCCAGTGTTTCCTGAGGTAATTCCCCTCATCCAGCTCTTCAGCCAACAATCACAAAACCCTAAAACTCTTCCCATTCAAAATCTGGCAGAACACCCTTTTCCATAACTGGCTCTCAGGGTCAGGTGACCACCTGTGGGCACATAACGCTGATTTATTCTTTAAAGACCCAGTTATTCCCCACTACACTTCCAGAGTCCAGTGTGATTCTGAAGCTGCACCTTCTCAAAGCTAAAAGGAGGTACCATCTTCCCAAATTGCTACAACCAACCAAGTCTCAAAAGGACAAATGTTCAAAGCTATGGGGTAATCTCTTCATAATATGGGGTCCCAATGGACTTATAAAGTGATAAAGTGAATGAAATGAACATAATAATAAAAAATGCTGCTATATACCTTTATAAAGACCATTATAGCCTTTGACTAAACCACACAAATATCTTCCCTTTGATTTGCCTGTCTTCTGTGAAACAGCTGATCTAGTACATTGTTTGTGTCTTCAGATTACCGGACTTGGCTCTCAGTAAAGCATGGTGCATGTTTTGTCATTTACTAATTATTGCTAGTATGTATTTAGCTTATTTGAGATATTCCTTTTTTCAGAAACGGGAGAAAGTAAAGAGAGTAAAGAGAGCAATTTGATGAATTTAATATTCAGAGTAGCCTAATTTGATCTGCTTTGTTTGGATGAAACTATAGTTTATATGTAGGATTCCTCTATAGATATCTGTATTTCAGGATAAATTGATCTTCCTTGATATTTTTCATCTGCATTTTCCCAGTGCCCTTACTCTCCAGATTTCCATAGAAATACATATAATTTGACTCTTAGTACAGACACTACTTTGTTTTCTTTCCTTTTTCTCTGATAACCATTCAGGTTTGATTCTGTATAGTTTCTGCTAGGGTTTCAAAGAGAAAACAAGCCTACAATCCATGGTCATGTATAATGCATCAAATCCCATTGCTCCCAAATGGCTTAATATACTTTATTACCCTCAGAATGGCTTATATCTCTAAAAAGAAAATAAATATGAAATAAGACTGGAATACTTTGGACTCCTAATGTGAAAAGAGGACTCATTGGAAAAGACTGTGATGCTGGGAAAAATTGAAGGCAAAAGGAGAAGGGGACAGCAGAGGATGAGATGGTTAGATAGCATTGTTGGTGTGGTGGGCACAGATTTGAGTGGACTCTAGGAGGCAGTGGAAGACAGGGAGCTCTGATGTGCTGTAGTCTTTAGGTCATGAAGAGTCAGACATGACTTAGTGACTGAACAACAACAAATATTAGACAACAGTAGGAAATTACACAATTTGCTCATTTTCCAAATTTATATCACTATCACATATCAGTTAGGACTTGGCTTATTTTATTGGCTTATTGCTCTTATTGGAATCAAAACCTTTAAATGTTTAACCAGAGAAAACTGCAGTGCTCTAAGGGTTTTCTTTTCAAGGTTTGATTTGCTGTCTAAAGAAAAGTGGTTGTTTAAAATACTACCTTTCTTTTAAAATTGCTCAGTGATAGCAAATGGTTTAGGATCTACTGCTTATTTTAAATGTGTGCAAAGAAGGACAGACTTTGCACATAAGAAGAGAACTTACATGTCAAAGCTTAGAGAAAGTGATGGAAAAAAGTGGCAAGTGGACCTGAGAGAAATGGAAAAGTATTGTTTAATAGAGCACGTCTTATTTACTAATACATATATATAGGATTATACAGCAAATATATTATACATTTTAAAATGTGTTGCTCAACATTTACTCTCATGATGGATTCTCAAAGTAGATCATATTTAAGGCATGTGCTAAGGAGAAAAGAATATAGGAACAGGGCTTCCAACATTAAAGTGAAATTTCGATATCTGTATAACAATATAATTATGGAATAATGTCAAGGAATATATACTACAGCATACCCTCAAATAGCCATAGGAACCCCATGTAATGTATGAATGCTATCTATGTAATAAAATCTTTCTTCTTATGGAATCTCATTTTATGAGTAGCAAAGAAGAGAGGCAGGGATATATATAACTATAAACAGAATAGGGATGCAGGAATAGTATAATTCCCTGATGTCACCTCTGATGGGAAATACAATAACTCTTTTTTAATAACTTTAATATAATTACAAAGAAAAAAACTTATTTTATCTAAGAACTCAAATACAAAATAACATACTTTTTACCATGCCTATAACATTTGTGTGTCATTTCTCTAGCCCAAAAACTTCCATATATAGGTTTCCCTGTCTCCCCTGTGTATTTTGGAAGTTCTGTAGTGTGGTTTATTATCTTCCTCATTCCTTGTTCTTATACCTCTCTATCCGTGAAGCACAATATTTTTCTGCATCTGGTAAAGTCCAAGTACTTTTTTTTTTGTTTATTTGTGAGACAATGTAGAGATACTGAAAAAAAGAGCATAATCATAGAGAATATTATATTATCACAATGCAACAAGTTCCTGTTTTGTTTAGTCCAAAGTGATAAACTTCAAAACACTGATTGGGCAAAAATGTATGTAAGAAAGAGATACAGATATGGTGATTATCACTTATGATACAGAAGGTGCTTGGAGCTCATCACTCTGTCAGATGCTTAAAAACATGGTACTACTCAGCTTTGTAATATTTCTAGCAAAAATAGAGAAAGTTCTTACTAGGTCATCATGTCTATTCCCATAGTTTGTTTCCTAAACTGGAACAGGGAAAAATCTAGCTCGCAGAAAGAATGGGAGTTGGCACAATTCTTACCACTTCTATAGTAAAAATGTGTTGGTAACGTATTTGAGGGATCTTCACCCTAAACCAACTTTGAATATTTCTTGATTTACTATTGAAATGTTTCATGCTGTTTTGTCTACATTTCAAATAACAATCAGTAAACTTCATTCTTTTCAGTTAATTCAGAAATTGGGCCTTAACACGCAAAGCACATAATCCAAAGGTAGCTCATTTTGCCATTTTTTTTATTTATAAACTTTAATTGTGAGCATCCAGTCCATTGCCATGCGATTTAGCACTGCCCATGGATCCATACAGGGGTAGCCCACCCATGTAAGTGAATTAGAAGCTTGTCTAGATCATCGTGTTAAGGATGGCTCATATATTTGAGAAATATATCAGATCTATCCTTGGAATTTAATGGTGGGGAGCACCAGTTATAGGCAACTAGGTTAGAGCCACCACCCACTCCACCTCTTTCTTTTTTCTTTACTCTCCCTTAATAGATATATACTAACATATGTTGGGATTTTATCAGCAACTTTAATCAATTACACCATCAAAGTAAACAATAAAAAAATGTGGTGCAGATATAAACCAGGTCATGAGTCCTTCCAGAGATGTTGTATTCCCATCAAGAAAAGTTAATGATTACTAGAGTCCTCCATTTCTGGTAATCCTAGGACAAACCCCCATTTTGTATACTTTTGCAATAAAGAGAGCTTTTATAAGGTTTTATTTTTGTTGAGTTTATTGATAAGCCCTTATAATAAGGCAGCATACATGAACTATATGAGTGTATAATATAGTTATTATACACTGGACTTCCCCAGGCTGATGGTCCTGGGGGATTTCAATCTGCCCTCCCTGGGTTTGGCCTCAGGTTTGGCTAAGGAGTTCATGGCTTCCATGACAGCCATGGGCCTCTCCCAGATTATTGAGGACCCCACTTGAGACAGTGGCCACACTCCGGACATGATTTTCTTGTCGGAGCAATGGCAAGGTGAATTAGAAGAACTTTTACTGTCCCCCTTGTCATGGTCTGATCACGCCCTGGTGTCCTTGAGATTCTCTTATGCCACCCCCCTCTGCAGGGAGGTGGGACCCATGCAAGCGGTCTGCCCTCGGCACCTGATGAACCCTGAGGGGTTTCAGAGGGAGCTGGGGGATGTCCCAA
>JANHZU010002785.1:138985-149407 GCA_032468055.1 Acrochordus granulatus | reverse complement strand
GATGCTGTGAGAGAGGACATGCAGGAGGTCGGTGTGACTGAGGAGGATGCTGAAGACTGAGGAAGATGGAAACAGAATATTCGCTGTGGCGACCCCTGACAGGAGCAGCCAAAAGAAGAGAATGAGCAGTTCTCATAACACAAAGAACAGACCCTCTCCAACAATCTGTAGTACAACTAGCAGTTTAACTTGTCCATAATTTTATAGTTTCAAGTTTGAAAAGACCAAAACGTTCAAGATGACAAAACTAAATGATTACTAAGAGCTCAAAAACCCGTCTCATTCTAATAAATTAGCAAGTACAATTCAATGTTGCAAAAATTCCCTAAGTTCTGATGGGATTCAAACTAGGATGAACGAACAGGATAGTAGCTATTAACACATTTAACCCAATTTGTGACCCTTTTTTAATATTCAGTTCAGTAATACTAGAAGTATGTGTATAATTTCTAAGCTTGCATTTTCAGAAAAATAATTCTTAAGTTGAAAGAGCTGCATGAAATAGCAGCTACCAATACAATCAAGGGATTGGTATAAAATGAAAGATGACAAAGGTCAGGATTATTTTGTTACAAATTTCAAAACATTTCCCATGAAACTAAAATCTGGGATTCTCAATGAAACTGAATGGTGGAAAGCTCAGTTCACAACTGCATTTTGTTAACTAGAGATCAGCTTCTTTATAAAATTATAATGGCACCCAACTTAACAATGTTTTCAGGACTCAGACAAAACTCTATTGGTTGTAGAGATTATGTGCTAAACATCATGTTCAGGATATGAGTTATTGGTGAAAAATAGTGGGGAAAAACTATGGCATTTACGTGCTACAGAGCATATTCATAGGTTTTATTCTGATTTAACATTAGAACATGATATGATTCAGCCTTATATTTCCTAGCTGCATTAATCTCTAACCTTAATGGGATCCATTGCTATAAATAGGTCATTTCATTATTGTTTCCTTGTACTTTAGACAAAAGTAAGAGACAATGAGGCTAGACTACAGGGGAAGAAATAATTTTTATGCCTTTTGATTCTCAGTTAAATTTTTTCTTTGTCATTTTAATCTCTTCCTATACCTCTTTTTCTATAGCAAATATACAACACAGAATCCTTTACATCCTTACTATTACTGTCCTGCTGAACACTTTTTTCTAAATCAAATAGGTGGAGTCTTTTATTTTTTATGCTAATGAAGCATTTGTATTCAAATCAGTTTAACTGGTGCTAAAGCCCTGTCTGTAAGGGTTGAATTGTTTTTATTATTATTTACTGTAAGCTGCCGAGTGTTGAGTTCAGCAGCATATAAATTTAACAAATAAAAAAATACTGCAGCACTACAAGACAGAAAATTATATAGTACTGCTCTTCAATTTCAATATGAAGCCTCTAGATGTTATTCTCCAGCATAGACTTAAGTATCTTCAGTATATTAATGATACTCAGTTATACACTCATTAATTCGTTAATTCATCCATCTGTTCATTCATTCAATCACATTTATATCCTATTATAGTCATGAGCTAACCCTTAGCAGATCAAGGCAAATAATAAATAGCAATAGAAATCAAAATTACACCAAAAAATAGAAAAACTCACATCCCAGATGCCCTCTGGAAGAGCTCCATTTTCAGCTGCTTCCATAAGGCAACTAGAGTTGGAGCTAAACATACTTTCCATGGGACATCATTCAACCATAGTTAAAAGGGAAATATGGGAAATATGGTTGAGGCACTATCCCTGGGCCTGGAGGTTATACAGATCTGGATGGGGAGAAACAGACTCAATCTCATCAAGACAGAGTGGATGTAGGTTTGGAAGCCAAGACAACTGAAAGTCCAACTTTAGTTCAAGATGGAGTTGCACTCCCCAGATCAAAATTGCTTGCAATCTGGAGGTGTTCCTTAGATTCTGCTTTGTATAATTCTATGTAGCAGTCACAATTAGCCTTGATCAGAAGAACCACTCACAGTTGTCCATGCCGGGTCATCAATTTACTTGATTGCAACTCTATGGTATATGCATCTGCCTTTGAAGACTACCTGCAAACTCCAACTAATCCACAGTACAAAGGCTAAGTGTTCCTCTAGTTTACCAGAGTAACATTACTACTACTGTGTGAGAACTGCACTGGCTGCCAGTTGGCAACTTCTAGTTATCTATTCTAGTTATAACTTTTAAACCCCTACATGGCTCATGACCTGAATTACTGCAAAACTGTAGAGCTTTCTGGAGTAAGATCTAATGGGAAGAATACCATAAAGATGTGTCTTTTCAGTACCTACTGTTATCTTTGGAAAAATGCTTCAATTGAAGTCAGGCAAGCATCAATCTTGATAGAGTTCAGAAAAGGTACCAACACTGATTGCTCCAAAACATCTTTGGGGATTGATTCGAAGTTCAAGAACTAGTTTTAAGTCACTTTTTCCAGCACCATCATAACTCCAAATGGTCATTAAACAAATGGTCATAAATCAAGGATTACCTGTACTCCCTATGCACTGTCTCTGCCGAAACCTATGTTTAGTAATATTATCTGATATTTAGCAATATGATATTCTTGTAAAGATAAGGAAAATTGTATTATATCAAGATGTTATTTTATTATTATAACAGTTCCAAGGGGGGGAACTGATCACTTTCACTTTACATCCTATATTTTGAAAAGTTCTAGAATTAGGTCTGTGCCATTTCTAACATTTTAAATGGAGCTAGACTATAGCAACCAGGCTGCAGCAGCATTTCACAACTCCTACTGAAATACCTCCATTGGGAAGGGCAAGAATCAGTTTCAATATTTACATTAGCTTTGCCTCTCTTCAATTCTCTGACCTCCAACTAAATAAAGTTAGAGTTCTGCTCTAGTCTAAATGTACTTTTCTGCTGATGAAATTCCTCCTGGCGGTCATATTCAGCTTTTCTTTTTTCTGCCTTTGAAGACACGGGTAGCTCCTTGCCCAAAACAAATAGCAGGCGGAATTCTGAAAAACAAAATGCCAAGAGTGCATACTGGCTTGATTACAGTAATTTAATATACAAATGAATGCAAACTAACAAGTCATGCTAGAGTTTCTTATATTTCCAAACAATCTGAACTGTAGAAGGCAATATTATTTTTTCAATATGTAGATCCAAAAATGTTTCAGATCCTGCATGAATATCTTCATTATGCTTGTCTGCGGCTCCTTAAAGGAGCTACAACTTTTCCAGGACTTGCAGAATTTGTCAGAAATTAGCTCAAAGATAAAATCAATTATTTCATTGAACTATTTGTGATTTAAACATATTTAATGCCTCTTAAATATTTCTGACATTGTGAGATTGCTCCTGCGATTAGTGAAATATAAACACAGTGAGTCTTCAAGGAAATATATCTAGATATTCTAATTATTAAATTATGTCAATGAAATCCAGATTGACTGGTTATCAGATTTTTGCTAGAATTCTAGAATCATTAATAGAGTTGAACAGTAATTTCATACAAACAAAAATCTGTAATAATACTGTATCTCAGAAACTGAACAATTCTTGTCTTTATTTTGGCACTCAGATCTTAACGTTAATATATATATAACATTTTAAAAAATATAATAGCCACAATGCAGATCAACAATTCTGAAATGAAAAAAAATTGAGCAATGCTGTGAACATTATTAGGGAAGAGGGTCTGCTACAAGGATGTAGGATTTTAAGTCAAATCATGAAAATGAATTATCAACTGATTCATGCTTTATGTTAATTTAGGCATTTCCAGTCAGTTTGGATAGGAATTCCAATAAACTGATATCAGATTGCTGAAAAATACACATTAGGCCAAAATGTCACAATATTACCTTGTCTTAATATAGGTGTTTCTGTGCAAAGTCAGGTGGACGTTCATATCAAAAGATGATTCTAGCTCATCTCAAAAAACAAAGCCACCAACCTGGATCTGTAGTGCCATTTTTCAGATGCTAGAAAGTCCACAGTACACTCTGTCTGAGACTGAAATCCACTTTGCATTATATTCTCATTTGGACTTGTTTCCATGGCATCAGCAGGTAATTGTTCTTCCACAATCATATCCATTGATGTATTGCTTTCTTCTGATGGAGGCCTCATTTTCTCTTTCCTTTTGCAGAAATATAGGTTAAATCAAAATACTGAAAAATAGTTGGCAGGAATATTATAAAAAAGCTTTAACATCCATGCCGGTCCTCAGTGATTTTTTTTCCTTTTAAGCTGTCAAACAGAAGATATTATATATAGACTTTGTGCAGGCAAATCTAGGTTCAAATCTATATTGTCGAAGTTCATTCAATGACTAGGTCAATCATTCCCCTGTAGTCTAACTTATTGAATCAAGTTGATGTAGATTAAGTTGATTAAAAGGTATATGTGTGCAAGAACTATACATCTTACATTGAGCTTCTTGGAAAAATAAAGAATACACAAAGATCACACCAACAATAATCATAACTAAGATCTGGTATTCTGAATTTTAGATTTTCTGTAATTTCACAGATCAAAACATTTCTAGTGAGCAGTGAGCAACTCATCTCAAATGTACATTCTGCAGTACATTTTAGGCATTTACACATTTACCTTTGTGCTTTCAAGGATTTATCAAAGCGAAAATCAGATGGATACCGATGAACTGTGATTAAGTGATCCTTGCGATCTTTGCTGCTCTTGAATTTCTCTGGACAGCTCTCTACCAAACACTGGTACTGCAAAGAGGTACAAACACCAGTAAGGAGGCTGATTAGCATTCTATATTCTGCTCATGAAGTTAGTAATCCACTGGTAGGGAGCATACTAGCAGAAGACAAGTTCAATCTTCCCAACTCAACAAGTTTGGAAATGGCCTAAGTGTTTCAGCTAATAAGAGTCCAAACATATTTCATGATCCATGAAGTGGAATAAGTATATGGAAATTTTTCTGTTTTCAATGTCTAAAGAGGAAAATTAACTACAAATAGAGGGTGACACAAGCAGTTAAGAGCTCGGCTTGCCAGCTAGAAGGTTGGTGGCCCAAGTTCAAAACCCAGCATTGCCGTGCAGCAGGGCAAGCTCCTGCTGTTCCGCCTCAGCTCCCACCAACCTAGTGGTTCAAAAGCATGCAAATGCGAGTAGATAAATAGGTACCGCCCCTTCCAGCGTTTAGTCATGCAGGCCACATGACCACAGAAGCATCCTCAGACAAACACTGGCTCTTCAGCTTGGAAACAGGGACGAGCACCACACCCTAGAGTCAGTCACGACTGGTAGGGTAATTTTTAAGTTCCTAAACTTTTTTTGTAACAACTGGATCAAGACTGCATGTCTTCTCTATGAGGAATTATTTGTAATTATGATGGTAACATTACAAAACTATTGCAGCTGTTAATATAACTAGATTTAAATGTGCACTGAAGCTACTGAATGACAGGCCATCTATTGGTCTCATGGCTGTTTACCATATTCTGCTTCTCTGCCATTATCTGGAAGAGGGAATCGTGCCATTCCAGAATGTGAACATCTAGTAAATGTGTTGAAGGGAAGGCTTGTTTGCAAGAAGAACACACATTCCTGTGTAGCATGTTGTAATGATGCTCATAGCTTTCCAAGGTGTTGAAAACCTGGCTGCACCCACCAATTTGACAAGAAAATTCAGAGGTTCTGAAAGGAAACATAAAACATGCATTTACCAAATTGTGACGTTCTATAAATGCCATGTTTGTTTGTGTATTATTGGTTGAAAATTGCTTTGGGAGGCTTGTTATTCTTAAAGGACCAATGTAAATAATAGTAAATACAGTAGAACATTCCCATCATCGTGGCTACAGACTAAAACAGGAGGGGACGAGCTTATTTGTGCTGAACATTTTACAATGAAGGAGCAACAACGAGCGAGCATCCGCGCGGTCGGAGGGAGGGAAGGAGGAAGGACAGACTGTGTGGTTCCTACGATCGCTTCTCCCGGGGTTTACCGGGGCCTTTCGGTGTCCCTCGTGACGTTCTCCAGGAGACCTTGGAGGTACATATGCCGGTGGATGTCGCCATCCTGGAGAGAAAAAGAAGAGTTACAGCCATTGCTTCGGACGCGGGGAAGAAATGCGGCGGCCGCTTCTAAGGCAAGCCGACCTCGGTTGTTAAGGCAGAGCAAGGAGGCTCCCTACCTCGAAGAAGGGATGGTCTGCGGGGTAGCAGAACAGAGTGGGGCGGAAACGGAAAGGCCCAATCTCCTCCCCGGCCATTCTTTCCCGCCGCAGTTTGTATCCCTGAAACTAGCGCGCTTCCGCTTCCGAGTCATGCGAAGGATGGTTGCTGGGAGACGAGGGGGCGGGCAGAAAAGGTGGAGCCTTTGGCGCCTTTCTCCTCGCGGCGTGGCCCTCCCTTGCAGGGTTGTTGTCACCGCTCCGGTGACGCGCTGAATGTGGCTTTCTCCTCATTATGAGCGAGTTTCGGATTCATCACGACGTGAACGAGCTCCTGAGCTTGCTGCGAGTGCGGGGCGGCGGGGAAGGGGCTGAGGTCTACATCGACCTGCTGCAGAAGAACCGCGCCCCTTATCTCACCACCACCGCCTCTGCCCTCGGAGCCAAGGTGGATCGGCCAGGAGAAACGGGGGTCGGGGAGGGGAACGGGGGCTGGGTATTGGGCAGCGGAGTCCGTTCGGGCCCGGGAATGTATAATTTAATAGAAGAGACCTTTTGTATAGAAGAGCATGAGGTATTTTGAAGTGAACGCCGTACTGATACCTGCAATATTCCCATCTGGCTATTCCTCGACAATAATAATGTTCAGCGGTAAAAGTGCTTTTAAAATCAAATTTAAAAGGATGCTCTGGCCTAGCATAAGCCCTTGTGAGATGCCCATAAAGCCCTTCTGGATCCCAGTAACCCAAAAGTGTCCCCTCTATCCTGTTTCCAATCATCCTGGATAGCGAGGGCAAGAGCAAAAATATACTGCAGGTTTATTTGCTCACACCTGGCCTGAAAGAGCTACTGGTCTTCAAAATATAGAAGCTGTGTTCATATTTGCTGGCCTTGCTGACCATCTTTTATCCCAGAATGAGCGGGATAAATCCACATTCATAGAGTTAGGCAGACCATTTAAGGTTGATCCCCCAGCTCAGAGCGGGAACTAAAATATTGGTGTATAGGCATGGTCATAGCAAGATGTTTTCGCTGAGACAGAATAAGTATGAAGAGATGGGGTAAATGATGTTGGTCTCTTTGTCATGTCTTCAACTTTTTGGCTTCCTCACTGCTCTCCTTTTGCATAATGTGCTTAACCCAAAAAGGAAAAGCCTGGTGGATGTGTATGCATAGTGAATACTACATATAATACAAATGCAAAAAGAGAGGGAAAATCTATAGCAGCTTTTTTCCTGCCATCGCAGGATCACAGTCTGACTGCCCAGCAATAATTCTTCATGCCAGAGCAAAGAGGCTTTGTTAAGTAAAAAAGCAGTCTGGAAGTTTATAGATAAATGTCACAGGGGGTTCCTTTTGTGATACATAACAATACTGTTATCATTGTCTGTTATTTTATTTTGATAGTTTTTGTAGATCACCCAAAGCCACAGTGCTCAAGATGGACAGTCATATAAATTAAAATTTTAAAAGTAAATAATAGTAACAATACGATATACTCCCTAGGTTAAAATTGCAGAGTTTTCTCGGACTCCAGAAGATTTCTTGAACAAATACGATGAACTGAAATCGAAGAACACAAGACATCTTGACTCACTTGTGTATTTGCTGTCCAAGCTTACAGAAGACAAAGAGGTAGAAGGTTTACTTTAGAAAACCTATATAAAAACAATTCTAAATCTTAGTTTATTGTGTTGGTAAGAAGAATAGGAGAACAAGCATTAAAAGAGTCAAGACCAGCCATGGTTGTCAGTGGGGCTCAGAAAGGAGTAGAAACAAGAAAGAAGGAAATTCTCTTCCATTCTCAAACTAAATTGAGGAATACAGCAAAGCAAAAATAGTCTAGACTCAGTAACAGTAGTTTTCCAAAGTTGTGGATCAAATAATGTCTGTATGTAGTGCTAGGGTCTTTTTAACTGAAGACATCACTGGAAATGATTACAGAATGTAGGGGATGAAAGGAATCTTGGAGATTATCTAGTCCAGGGTTCCCCAAAGTGGTCAATATTGATCCTCGAGTCAGTGGGACTATTCATTGTTATTTGTAGTACTATTAGTTGAAATAATATTCATTAATGTTTGGGTTTCTGATTTAAACACAGTGAAGGAGTAAATGATCTGAAGAGTTTGGGGACCCCGATCTAGTCAAATTGCCTGTCCAGTATAAAATCCAATTGTATAAGCATAGCTGACTGACAATGATCCAATCTCTGTTTACACACCTCTGGAAAAGGAGAATCTACCATCTCTTGAGATGGTCTGTTCTATTGTTGTACAGTTCTTACAGTAGGAACTTTTTTCAGCTGTCCATTTAAAATCTGTTTATCATTCAAACCTATTTAAGATCTTCTACACATCCTATTTAAGAGGATCTTCTACACAAAGAAAATAAATTCCATTTAAAAATACTTTTAAAGTTGATGTCTTGTTCAAGGATGCCTCAGAAACCGTGAAATTATTAACAGGCACTCACCATACAGCTGGGCAAGAGAGCTTTGTGCTGTAGAACTAAAAGCTCAGGATTTTAAATATATAGGTTGTGTATAAAACTCATGTGATATCAAGGATACTTTATGTAACAGTCTGAATTGCCAGAAATGCAAGTAGATGGTAGATATGTTGGTAGCCAGAGGTATAATAGGTTTAGCAAATAATAATGCAGGAAATCATGTAAATGACTTTGGAGCCTTCATTATTTCTGAATTTTACTTTTTGCCTTTTAGACTCTACAATACTTGCAGCAGAATGCAAAGGAAAGGGCAGAACTTGCAGCAAATGCAGCAGCAAGTAACAGTGGGAGCAGCAACCTCACTTTCTCTGTCCCCTCAACAACTTCCAAAATGACTGTTCAAGAACTGGAGGAGTTACGGAAACAGTTGGGCACTATGACAACTGGCTCCAGCTCACAGCAGGTCTCTTGAGATTCTCCCTTTGTTTATTTGCTATATGTAAGCCATGTAATCACAAGGGCATATGCATATTCTTTATGATTCCACATTTATTGTGGGTGGGGAGTGAAATTTATTTTCCTAGTAAGCAATTGTGATTTACTTCTCATTATAAAATCTTTAAAAAGATTTAAGGCATTGGGTGAAGGCTTTTTTCTGCTATTTTTTAAATAAGATAATAAAAAATTATTCTAAGAGATAGAGAAATTCTAAAACTAGAAGTGATAAATTTCTTCTCAGACTTAAAATTTTTGACTTGCTAGCCTACAGATATTCTTCAACTTACAACTATAACTGAGTATGGAATTATGGTCATTAAGTGGGTTCCCACAAGATCACACCCAATTTTATGACCTTTTTCATGGCAGTTGCTAATGCAAATGCAGCAGTTATAAAGTGAACACCATGGTCATTAAGTAAATCCATTTTCTGCAATGGGTTTTTTTTTATGGAAGTTGGAAGTAAACACTGGTGACTGCTAGATGCTGCTAATAGCCATAAATGCGAGCTGGTGGCTGAATGCCCAAAATGCAGTTATGACCACAGGGTGAAGGGGGACAGCTGTCACAACTTTGAATCCAAATTGTAAGTTGCCTTGGGGATATCTGTTATAACTTTGAATGGTCACTAAGTGACTGGTATAAGTTGAGGACCACCTGTAAATAGTTTTTTCTAAGAAAGATGTGGAATTTATCAGCTGGTTATTGCCAAAAACATATGGTGGAATGATTTTGATGTTGGGAGAGTGATAATTACTAAAATCTTTGTAATAGAGATGCGTAGAAATGTGATGCATAAATAGTGAATGAAAAGCATATCTTCTCTCAAGAAACAAAAATTATGGTTATCCTATTTATCAAAAGTTATAAGGAATCACAAGAAAATTATACACACTCTAGTAACTTCTTGGGTGGATATTGCAATACGTTATACATAGACTATCTCTGAAAATACTTTAGCAGCTTCAATTACTCAAAATAGACCTGAAAGATTTCTCATAACTTACTTACTTATCTAGTGCTCTGTTCACTGTCCTGACCACTAATTCACTTCTGAGCCCAGTTTAATATCTTGATATAGATTTTTAAAGTCCTGAATTGCTTGACGCCAGCCTTGATTGGCTTGAATAATGCTTCTTATAGACTAGCCTGTCTCTTCAATCTGATTTTCTGATGACCTTGTATTGTGGTTGCTTAGAGTGAACTAAACAGTGTTATTTGCTTCCTTTCAATTAAAGTACGATATGAAATATTTGGAGGGTTTTTTAATAAATTATTTTTTCTGCTCTAATAAAGATAGATAACATCACTCTTTTTTGGACCCTGCAGTAAATTCATTGCTAAAAATATTTT
>JANHZU010002785.1:84782-116124 GCA_032468055.1 Acrochordus granulatus | reverse complement strand
ATTAGAAAAGACTGTGATGCTGGGAAAGATTGAAGGGAAGAGGAGAAGGGGACAGCAGAGGATGAGATGGATAGATATCATAGTCAGTGTGATGGGCTTGGGCTTGGGAAGACTCCGGGAGGCACTGCAGGACAGGGGGGTCTAGCGTTATGCAGTCCATGGGGTTGCGAAGAGTCGGACACGACTGCGTGACTGAACAACAAAAAGTCTCTCCAGTCTATTGTTTTATCCAGGGGAACATGGGAATTGCTTATTAGGAATTTGTTTTTCTTTTCTCTTTATCTTTAACCCAACTAACTAGATCAAGCATGCAAACAAGAGATATAAGTGTATTTATAAGCATCTATCTGTACAGCAGCATTACCCATGACGTACTTCTAGTAATATATTATCCTTTGGTAGATTTTTGTAATGGCAAGCTACAAGAGCAAGGATCAACACAACACATGCAGTAGGTTCTGCTCTGATGCTGTCTGTGTGGTGTGTGAAATACAAAAGCGGTCCTTTTGTCACCAAGCCTGTTGTTCCATCCTAGCTTTCTGCCCCATGCAGTTACACAAACCTGTACTGTTCTGTAAGTTGTGAGAATTGGGAGCATGATGTGGTAGCCTGGTCCACTCAGAGCAGAGAGCAGTGCACCTCCCCTGCAATAAATTACACACAAAACAGAAAGCAAATAAACATGAACAGAGATTAGAGAGGGCAGCTTTCTTCTAAAGAACAGCCACAGAAAGCATTTGTTTCACCTGCCCAACTCACTTCCCTACAACCATACTGTACTCCAGTGTGGTTCAGTGGCAGATCACTGAAGATTTGGAACAGTGGGCAAATTGACTGGCACTCAACGCTTACAAACTGCCGCCTGCATTCCACCAACTTTGTCCCAAAGAGTAAGGGACATCTGTGCTGTTTCACATCTTTTCAGGAACAAAACGGGAGAACTACCCCTTATTTCTCAGAAGAAGGTATTGCGGGATGAGTTCCGTGACAATTTTCCTCCATCTCGGACGGCGCATCTCGGGGCCAACCACACTCAGTTTGGATTCACGCATCCTGCTAAGCCACCATGTGTTTTATTAATCAGGGCCGAGCGGGGCTGTGAACCCAACCGATTGAAGTCGGTTAATAAACTACAGTTTATTGTACAGTCTCTGGATCCCAAGGGCGAGATTGGAGTTGTTGTCTCAACCCACTAGAGGGGGGCGGGGGGCCCTAAGGGCTTGCCTAGAGGAAGGACTCAGCCCAGGGCAGGCGGCCGAGCCTTCCGGGATCCAGAGCAAGGCGGGCACCACGCTCTACTCAGGGGTTCCTATAAGCTGCTCGGGGAAAGGAGGCCTCCACCTTCTCAGAGAGGGACCCCAGCCCCACGAGGGATCCCGTCGCCCGGGCTCACCTGTAGTAGACAGCCAGGTGCCCCTCCTCTACCCTGTGGACCGAGACCCAGAGCAGCAGCGACAGCAACAGGCCAGCCGTCACTGCAGCTGAAACCGCTGGCCTGTGCCTCCGGCTCCTCGTCGGAATCTCGCCGCTGCTTCCCGGCATCTTCCCGCCGCTCGCACCCCCGCTGCGCCCGCCCCCGCGATGTCACCGCTTCCTCTGCCGCTGCTTCATCGAACGGAACGGAACGGACCTTCCGCCTCCACTTCACGTCCCTCGCGTTTCCGGCGGAGCAGTGTGCACGTTACTCAGAGCCGCGGGGGTGGGGGGGCGGAACTGCTTGCGAGGCTTCGTGGTTGTGATGGCGCCGGAGAAGCCGTTGCGCCTGTGAGGAAAAGCGCGAGGGGAAACGGGGGTCCTTTTATTTGATTAAAATGGGGAAGGTCCTGGCGGGATAAAAATCAAGCTCCTGGTTTTAATGGGAGTGTAAAGAAGGCCGCGGTGAACTGAGCTTTTCTTCCTTTCTCTACAGCCCACCGGTGGCTTGGAAGGGTGGTAGTTTCATAGCAGTATTTATGATTTGCGATCAAAAGATCCCAGGTTTGGTCTTCATTTGGAGCTCGAAAAGCGACTTAAAAATGTTGGGACTTGCTGCTGTTGCAAAAAAAAAAGCGAGCTGGGTGGGCAAATGATGTGGCTGTAGAGTATAACAGCCACCATTTGAGAGGTAACTTCATTTGCTGAAAGATGAAGGAGCCCACGCTTTTCTTTGCCTCTGCTATCTGGGACTAAAGATGCTTTCTCGGTTCTCTAGCTCATGTTGCTTCATTACTTCAAAATAGTCACTCAAGAACCCTTTTATCAGTACTTTGCAGATTATCAAGGGGTCTTTTTCTACTTGTGACAAACTCATTTTCTTTCCTTAGGTTGGCCTGTGGAGATGTTGAAGGAAAATTTGGAGCTTTATATGGCAGAGTTCAAGCTGTTCAGAAGAAAAGTGGAGCATTTGATGTAAGTGTGCCTTCACAGAATAACATCAAGCACTGTGGCTTCAAATGCACTGTGCATTAATCTTACATAGTCCTTCTAGTCTGTCTCAGAATCTGCCGAATGAGGATTAATCCCAGTATTATGTCAGCACTAGGTTCTCTCTCTTTCCAGACCATCACCACTTTCTGTATTCCACCTTTTGAAGAATCTGAGAAACTGCATAGGGTAGGTGGAACCTGTCCTACCAGCAGTGGCAATTCTATTGATGGAATGATATTGTGGTATACAGTTCCAAAGTTGACATTCTGTGCAGTTGATCAAAAGCTCTTGCTACAGTGTGTCAGATGATATAGATAGTTTTTAATATAACAGGGTTATTATTTATATCACTGTAAAGATTAAATCAGTGATGGTGAATTTTTTTGGACTTGGCATGTCAAAATTTCAGACAGTGCCTAACTTGATTCTGCTGGTGTCACCCCCAAACAAAAGAAAAACAATTCATAACAAAGAGTCACTTTGTATGGTGATTTGGGCAGCTTATTAAATACATAAATAAATATAAATATTTTTGTCTTTGTTTTATAACATATATATATATAAGTAAATGTAAATATTTTTTGTCTTTGTTTCTCAAAAGAAAATGCCTATCCAAAGCAACTCTGAAACTTTAGAGAATGCTCTTGCATGGCCTTGCAGCCTCCAGAAAAAGTGAGAATACCCTGTTCTTGCATACTTTTTGGAGGCTCCAGCGGCCTCATGAATGTAGGCCTTCTTGTGTGACTTTCAGAGAGTTGGAGGCTGTGCATGAGCACACCACATTCTCACGTGGCCTCTAGGTGTATCAGCAAAAATCATACCACATGTCACTTGTGATACATGTGTCATAGGTTCACCATCACCAGATTAAATTGATATTTTTATCCACCCAAACTGATTTAAAACCTATTTATGATAAAAATAATGCACCATTTTTTAAAAAGTAAAATGCATGATAAAGAAAATACACAAATAAAAGTATATTAAGCTATCCTTGTTGAATTCATCACCCTTGTTTCATGATAAGAACATTTTGTTGTGCCGTTTTAAAATTTATGTACTTTTAAATATTTTAATCAAAAAATCCCTGGGAGTTTGTCCATATAGCTTTTATTGTTTAATTTTAATTATTTTAATTTTATTAATAATTGGATTTTAATAAGTTATTCCCTTAGAATTATCTGCAGTCCATTTGCAATGAACATTCCTTTGATGACTGCAAATTCTGAATTCTTGACAAAGAAACAAAATGACTTTCAAGAGGAATCAAAGGATCTATTTGTATAAAAACATTAAATCCTTTCATTAATGGGGGGAGCCAGATTTCAATTGTCTCCTGTTTACAATTTGGCTTTAAATCTTCTTTTTTTGGCTGCTCCCATCAAGGATCGCCACAGCCAATCATCTGTTTCCATCTTCCTCAGACTTCAGCATCCTCCTCAGTCACATCAACCTCCTGCATGTCCTCTCTCACAGCATCCATGTACCTCCTCCTAGGCCTTCTTCTGCCCAATACCTCCATCCTCAACAATCTCTTCCCTTCATCCTTCTGCAACACATGCCCAAAGTATCTAAGTCTCGTTTCTCTCACTTTATTGCCAAGCCTTCCTACCTGTGCTGTCCCTCTAATATGCTCGTTTCTAATCTTGTCCAACTTTGTCACACCCAATGAGAATTGCAGCATCTTCAGCTCTGCCACCTCCAGCTCCGCCTCTTGTCTTTTGGTCAGGGCCACTGTCTCCAGGCCATACAGCATTGCTGGCCTCACCACTGTCTGGTAGATCTTCCCTTTCACTCTTGCAGATACCTTTCTATCACAGATCACCCCTGACGCTCCAATTTGGCTTTAAATCATTTGCAAAAGAACAACCTTTCAGCAGACTCTTAAGTGTTTGATTGTTTATTAAATTTGTATACCACTAAATTCAATACGACTCTCAGTATCTCACAGTGTTATTGCGCTGACCCTTAAGGCAATCTTTCGCTAAATCTTTATTGTTCAGCTATCACTCTTTTAGCTGGTTATGTGAGAACCTGTCTGTATCCAATTTTTGACCCTTTTTGAGAAACATATTTTCTTACTATCTCCTTTTTTCACATGGAATTGATAAAGCCTCCTGGATAGGAGTCAAAACATTTTCTGGTTACATCTAATAATAAAAGTCCAGTTGCCTTTTTAAGAAAGTTTGCATTTTTTGCAATTTTGCTACAAATCATGACGTAGATTAATAAGAACATACATAGGTACTATTGTTCTTAAATGTTATTTTTTTTATATCTCTTTAGCTGAAATTGCTAAGAAGTGAAATGTTTATACCTTCCCCAAAGAGGAGAATACTGAACCAAGTAAGTGTGTACTATGGCACCTATCTTTTCTAAAATTCTAATACATTTTTTACAGCTCCTTTTGTGTGTGGGAAATTTCTTCGGCTCTGCTCAAGATTCAGAATGGAAAGATTATCAAACAGGAGCAAAAAAAGGTAAGGAAAGCAAGATCTGTTGGCTTTTGCAGCTGTAATGGTTGGTTATGGGGTAGAATCCTTTTTCCAAAATAACTGCAGTTTAGACCTTATTTTTACTGTTGTGATTAGCTTATATTTGGGCTGTAACACTTGAGGAAATTAGCTTGCTGACTCTTCCATAACAAATAAAAAAATTTCACTATAGGAATTTAACAAGAAGTATTTCATCCTTGCTATGATTTGAATGATGCCTGAGATTCTTCATCATTGGTCTTCAGCATGCAATGGAATGATAAGGACTTGCTTACTTAAAAAAAATGTCATATGTAAAATAAACTTTTGACTTAAAACATTTTGCTGATACTAAATAGTATACATTTCTAACTTTTTTCGTTAATTGTACTTTTGGGGGGCTTTCTTTCTTAGCTCCTATACAGACATATGTGTTGGGTGCCAATAGTGATGAAACAGTGCATTATTTTCCTGATGTCAGTGGATGTGAACTAGCTGAGAACATCACTTATCTAGGTAATCTGTAAGTTTGATTTTGGGGGGCTGAGTTTGATGGTATACAGGTGAAACACAACTAAAGTTGAAATTACAGCCTTCTCCAAGATATTCATGTAAGCTTCTCTACTTCTCTGTGGTAATATGATAGGCATTTCCTAGGCATAGCTGAGCACTGCCTCATACAATTCCTGAAATCATAAGGGCTTGTCAAGCCCTTGGGAGGCAAGAAAGAGCTAATTGCTTTTGGGATTGGGACTATGTTTGGGTTACTTCCTCTTTGTTTGAACGTTTTTTTAAACTTTAGAATGTGAATTTTCAGAGGTATCCACAATTGATTGTTTCCCCATTTCCCCAAATAGGGTGAAATGTCCTATTGTAATTCTGCTAAGCTTATAACTGAAGTTTAGAAAACTGCTGGTATCTGTCCAGGCCTTGGAGACTGCAGAGAAGGAGACTGAATTTTTTTATTTGTTTGTCATATTTAGATAGCTGCCCATCTCACAATCAAGTAATTCTGACCAGTGTATCACAGAATGAAAAACAAAATATTCAAATTAAATTAATATTGTTAATATTTAAAAAAACTTTAAAATTATAAAAGCCCAAACAGAATAAAAAAAGATTCGGCAAAGAGGATGTGAAAATTAACCAGGAACCATCTCAGTTTTCATTAGTCCCCTGTGGTTCCCAGGCCTGCTGTCACAATAAGGTCTTGAGGGGCTTCCAGAAAGCTAAAAGGGATGAAGCCAGCCTCACTTCCGGGGGGAGAATTGTTCCATAAAATGGGGTCCACAGTAGAAAAGGCACATCTTAGGACCTGCCAACTCTAGCCAGTCTGACTCCCAGCAGGCCCTCTCTGCTGGAGTTAATGGAACAAGCAGATGTAATTGGAGAAAGGTGATCCCTTAAATAACCCAGTCCCATGCCACATAGGGCAAAAACAGTACCTTTAATTGGATCTGGAAACAGACTGGTAACTGAAGCAGCTTGTGGAGCAGAAGTGTAATGTTTTTGTGTGCTTTTCCTTTTGACCAGTTCCCTTTTTTGAGTTTGGTGTGGAGAGGGAAGTAAGGCTTAGGTTCATCTAATCTTGTAAATCAGTACATTCCTAAGAAAAAGAAATGTGCACAGTCTTTTCTCTGAATTTTTACGTGTGCTAGACTGATTGACCCTGTTGCTGAATTCACATATTATGCTAAGTCAGAACGCAAGCAGGTTCAAAGATGTGTGAATGTAGCCACTGTAAAAGTCATATAGGTATTCACACATGTCTTCTACAAGGACAGGACAAGGTATGGTTTGTATCTTTCAGCACAAAGCAGAGATATTCCTCTCTCAAGTAAAATTCCTGCCAGCTTGGATCTATGTGTTCCTTATATTTGAATGTAGATACATAAGATCTGGAGCCATTGTTGAAGCATGTTTCCTGCAAATTCTCTGTCCTGAATCATGTTCCATTATATGTATAGGACGTAAAGGTGTCTTCAGCGGAGCTTCAGGACTTCAGATTGCTTATCTCAGCGGAATTGAATCCTCAGAAGATCCAGCTCCTACACATTGTTTTAGTGCTAAGGATGTAACTGATCTCAAAACTTCCTTGCAATCCACCTCGGAATTCAAGGGTGTAGATATTTTGCTCACCTCTTCTTGGCCCAAGGGGGTAGAAACCTTTGGCAACAGTCCAGTAAGTAGGAAATGAGAGGAAACTGTATGACACCATTTATGTCGTCCACAAAGACTCATATTCTGCAGCTGCAGTGTATCAGATTGGCAGGAAATGTAACTCTGATTTTTAACATGAATGTAGGGAAAAAAGCAGACTGTAAACTTGTAAAGACTGAAACGTTAAAGTGTAACAATAATAGCATATAGTAAAATAAAAAATACTAAATGTAAATTGGGCACAAAAATATAGGAAAACTATGATTCTGTTCTTGATTATCTGAATTTTTAAGAGAGTTTTGTTTTCTTTACAGTAGGTAAGTCCAATACCTACTGTGATGTTGTTTAGAAGAGCTGTGAATACCTGGCTCTTCACTCAGGTTTTGGCAAGGGAGAATTATTATTATTAGATTTTTATCCCAACCTCCCATCTCTCTCTCTCTCTCCATATGTATATATGCATATATATATACATACACACACACATATACACATACACTATGTGTATACTTTTACATATGTGTGTATGTATAATACAGTGGAACCTTGCAAAATGAGCAAAAAATAAATAAAATTTATTCCGCTTGATGAGCGGCAACTTACAAGATGAGCAAGTTTCACACAATAACTTACACATCATCAGTCAGCATGCTCTGTATTTCCCGTTCAGGCAGTAACCGCGCGTGCATTCTGCCGATACTGCCACGTGCAGTTTACTCCATTACTGTGACACATTGCTGAGGGAAAAGGACCTTTTGCCTCTAGCAGCACCAGCAGCAGATCCTCCGAGCCAGCAGGAGGCACTTGACAGCAGCTGGCCAAAGCAGATCCATGAGTGCTGGTTAGTTTGTTCTATTTCTGTTTTATATTGTGTGTTAATCGTTGTCACTTGTTTCAGTTGTTAGGGACAATCGTTTCTGCATAAAATTCCATTGAAAATGATTTTTTTTGTGAGTATTTTGGGGGGCGTGGAACGGATTATCTGACTTTCCATTGTTTCCTATGGGAAACATCGTTTCACTTTAAGAGTGTTTTACACTAAGAGCGCTCTTCCGGAACGGATTAGTTTCGTCTTGCGAGGTTCCACTGTATATATATATAAACTCAAGGCAGTTTATATACCTAATAACAGTAATAAGTTCTAATTCTCCTGTCTTCTGTTGTCCCTACAACAACAACCCTGTGAACTGGGTTGGATTGAGAGTGATTGACCCGAAGTCATCCAATAGATTTCATGCCTAAAGACAGTGTAGATCTCACAGTCTCTTGATTTCTCGGCCAGCACTTAACCACTATATCAAACTGGTTCTTTTATTTTTATTCATTTGATTACAATTTCTTTGATTGTTGTGAGCCACTCAGAGTCAGGTAGGATACCAGTTTAATAAATTGTTATTATTTGATTTAGACCATGGAAATGTTATTTGTTTCCTCTATATAAATGCACAGAAATAAAAAATTGTGACTTTTGTTACAGGGAGATGTAAACTCTAAGAAATGTGGTTCAGAGTTAGTATCTTTACTAGCTGCAAGTTTAAAGCCCAGGTATCATTTTGCTGGTCTTCAGAAAATCAATTATGAAAGGCTTCCTTACAGGTATGTGAATCTTTGAGTGGTAACTGCTGTTCACAATAAACTCATTTCTAAAATTGCAACAAAGTTGTCTCAGCACATATGTTCATGAAGTGATTTACATAAATATAAGAACATAAAAAGAACAAGTCTAAATCAAATCAAAACCCATCACATATTCTCTTCCCACAATGGCCAATTAATAGATAAAAAACCCATAAGCAAGACTAGAACATCCTAACATCCTTTTTGTCATAACTTAGAATTTCTTTCTATAGAAATCATGCTGTTCTTCAAGAAACTGCACAACATGTCAGCAGATTCATCTCTCTGGCCAGTGTTGGCAATACTGACAAGAGAAAGGTGAACAGAGACGTTTTTTTCTTCATATGTGAACTGAGCAGAGAAATTGCCAGGTTGTATGCAAGCTGTTTCTACTCAACAGTACAATTTAATTTTGGTCAAGAAATTTGACTACCGTAACTACTTCAGTTAAAACAATATGCTTTACCTTTGATGTTTTGCACAGAAGGATGAGATCCCTCTTTAACTAATTTTCATTCCCTCTTTTTTAAATTGTTTTATTGGCTCTCATCAGTCCCCTGTGGTTCAAAACTCACAAAACTGTAGGAGTCACCAATCTATTTAGGCTATAGTTAGTCTCACAAAAAGCTGTATGCTTAGCATGGCCAGTGATAAAATATCCACTTGCTAGAGCTTTACACATTCCCTACCAATCCCTCTCTGCCAGTCTCCCTCTAGGTATTTCTTACAGTTCCTCTACAGTCCTTCCTAGTCTGTCTTCTGGCCTGTCGATTGGCATTTTGGTACTTCCCTCATTTTGCTGTGATATGGCTTGCCAGTTGCAGTGACTTGACTCATGTAACATGCTACGCCAAAACCAAGTAGACCATATATGGCTTATGGCACTGTGCAAAGATCCTTCCTTACCAGTAGTTGAAACTCTTTTCTCCTGTTCTTACATCCTGGATGTTTCCAGCCTGTTCTCCTTGATATCTGCAGCTGATTTATTCTATTTATAAAATGAACTGCTTCTGTTAGTACAATCTGCCACATAAAAGCTGGCCCTTCTTTTTCAACATTTATATATATGTCAGGAATTTTGCTATAAGAGCCATGTTCAGAGTTTTCATTGTTTGGTTGTATGCATGTATTCGTTTATTTATATGTTGCTGACTTCAAAAACAACTCTTGGTGGCAGCATACCTCGATCTCTATTAGAAAGTGCTTGAACATTATGGCAGTACCCTGCAAGTTTGCTGCTGAAACTCTGTTCCTTTTTTGTGATTACTTTCCCTCAGTACCTCTACGCATTCAGCATTCTTCCAATGAATTCAATGGATCCTGCAGAACTCATCAAACAGCCCCAAGATACCACCGAGAACCCATATCGGAAGCCTGGAGATGGACAAATGTTTTCAACTCTATTACCAGAAGCAAAGGTATAAGGGGAGCTGCAGCATTTATGTTTTATAATTTCTTAGGCTTGCTGAACTTTTTGCAGTTTTAGATGGCCTGGAATAGCTTCATACTACCACTGCCTCTGATGAATGGGCTCCAGTTCTAGTGTCATTCTCTCAGAAATGCATAACTTTCTTCAGTGAGTCAGGTGCTTTTGCTGGTTATTTGTAGGATCTACAAACATGGATGCATCAACATAGATCATATATTATTTCCTGTTTCCTTTCTTCTTGTAGGAAGCAAATACTGATTTTCTTATCTCTTTGGTTGGTTACTTGATCCTAGGCAGTTTTCTAAATTTCCTAAAAAATTCAGCATTTATGATATTCCTTAGAAATAATAAAGCAACATTCGATCTTGTTTATTTTACACACATACATACACATGGCATTTATTTTGTATTGGGAATGTCTAATGTTCCAGCAACTTTTTGAAGAGAGCTTTATTCCAGAGATGCAACATTTCAAGGTGACATATATATGAAAACAAATTTTCTGGATTTGTCCTCTAGCTCTAATAGCCAATTTTTCTTTGCTTCCACAGGAGGAGCCTGCTATCCAATTTTTTTTCGATTTAAGCCACAAACCAAAAGGAAAGAAACGACCTATGAAAGGAGAAGAGAGACAACCACCTAAGCGGTCATCTTTCAAGCCCCGTGAGTACCAGACTTCTTTATCTTTTAAATATTGAGCAAAAGAGCACATGGTTACAAATTGGCCTAAACCAAAGTTGATTGTAATTTTGATGTCCTAAATTGACGTGGGGGCAGGTTTCTACTCTTCTAAGAGTAGAATATTTTAATATTTTTTGGAACTGCTCCCTACCGAACCAGTAGATAAATTTACATAAAACAATTAAGATATTTGAAACAGTCCAGAAAGGCTCACCTCAATGTATTGATTAAAAAACTTCACATTTATTGGTTTACCATTAATCAGAACAAACTGAGACAAACTTTTGGGTGTACGTTGAGAGATATCATCTAGCAGAATATGCATTGTGACAGAGTGGAGAAGGGAGAGAAACAGATGCAAGATTTGATCTATCTTAACCTTTCAGGACCTCTAAATATCTCCTGTTAAAGGTTTAGCAGAAATCATTGATGATTCCCTGCTTTAAGTCACTGCCAAGTTTCTGATACTTATTCTCTCTGATTTTAAAGCATTGCCTACAGCTGCCTGTTGGTTTTGCCTTGCCAGCCCAGATGTTGAGAAGCATTTAGTGGTGAACATTGGAACACATGTAAGTGTCTATTTTCCAGTAACTATGCTTTAAAATGAAAGTGCTGAATATTCAAGGTACCCAAAATATGGATGTGGACTTTCTTGGTAGATAGAAGACTATGGGCTGTTTTGAATATTATTAACTCATCAGACTGATAATAGAGCAAAGTATATATTATTCATTCAAAAACGTTGTAGTATATTTTTGTGTTGCCATTAAACAGCTTTTGACAAACTTTTTTCACAATTCTTTGGCTACTATTTGGCACCATCCTGCATAGTCTTCATTGCATTTAAGGATATTAAAATCCCATCTGTTTTCTGTCTGGCTCTTTTGGCTAATAAGGTAGTATAAAATTTCTAATCATGACTTTTTAGTAGATTTCCATGGCTGTAAGTTTTGTTTCTTTGTGAGTTGGAAAGATTTGGACAATATAGCATCTCAGAAAGTCAGTTCAGTTCCTATGGGCTAACATTAATGTGTGGAAGAGATTGGCTAGGCAGTAATAATTATTCTCGTCACTGTTTCTTTTATTCTTTTCCTAGTGTTACCTTGCCCTTGCCAAAGGGGGCTTGTCACCTGATCATGTCCTTATTTTGCCCATTGGACACTGTCAGTCAATGGTTGAGCTTGCTTCAGAAGCGGTGGAAGAAGTTGATCAGTACAAGTCTGTGCTGAAAAAATTATTCAAAACTAAAGGGAAAAGGTGTGTGATTTATGAAAGGAATTATAGGAGTCAACACCTTCAGATCCAGGTGAGGCACCTTTGTCTATGCAGGATGTTTATAACAAGGACTCCTAGTGAAAATTACTGAATATTTTGGGTATAATTTGATGATCTTAACAACATCATTGAATACCCTCCTTTCTTCACTATAAACTGTATCTGTACATTCTCTTCACAGGCAGTGTTCTGCTTATACCATCATGTTTTCCTGGTAATATATTGTGGTAGTTTCTCTCTGGCTGACTAGAAACAGTATCTTAACAGCATCTGGCTACCACAGAAAGTATAGGGGAAGCAAGAAAACTGAGGACTCCTGAAGAAAAAGAAGTCCTTGGTACTTCATCTCCCACAGCCAACTTTTTTTCTCTCATAACATTCATAAGTTTAAGTCTGCAAGAAAGGCATTTGCCTTTTGCAATGATGATAACCTTTGCTGAGGGCCCTGTTTAGGTCCCAATGATGGAGTTACTCAGTAGCTTTGACTGTTGCTTTTTTAACTTCCTTTTTTATTCCTAAGTGCTATGAAAATATTCTTCTAGGTTGTTCCTGTACCCCAGACTTCTTGTACTACGGAAGATATTAAGGAGGCATTTATAATTCAAGCAGAGGAACGTCATATTGAGTTGTTAGAGATACCAGAGCATTCAGCTCTCAAGCAAGTAAGAGTCAAGCCATTGATTCCAGTGTTTATGCAATAGGGTTGTTCCAAGGGATTCTGGGAATGTGAAAGTTGGATCTCAGTGCTCTTTTATAGTCCAATTTCCCTTATTTGTCAGCAGCTGGCAGGACACTGAGTCAGTTTACATCTGATTTAGATAATTCTGAATACAGAGAAAACCAGCAAATCAGATTTTTTGTAATTTTAAATAGGGCTTTCTTTAAGATATTTTCCATTCACAGAAAATAAAAAGCAGAAATCTCTGTTTTTCATATTTCAGCAATTCCAATGTGTATTTTTTCTTAAATGTTATATATTATCTGTGAGAATTTCCTTCAGCAAGCTTCCTAATTTGAACACTCTCTAGCAGCATGGTTTCAGTTCCCAGAATGTTCCTCAGCATATTGCCACTGGCTGGTAATTTGTGCAATTCAACTTCATATATTTGAAAAATACCAAATTTAAGATGTCCCTTTCACAACAACCTTGCCTGTGCCCTTCTGTAGTATAATAAACTTTTATTCTTTCAGAATGAGCAACTTAGCCTGTACATTACATCTAAATCTATCTAGAAATTACAAAAAATTACCAGCATCATTTTTAAAACATACATAAACTCCAGTCCCTGCACATATTTGTCTGTAACTTGTTAAAGTTGCACACTTAAAAAGAAATACTAGTCCGCAAATCAAAAAGGAAGAAAGTTACAGACCTCATTCCCTGTGTAATTTAATGGGAGATAAAAGATCTCAGATTTTGCAAAGGTATATTCCTCAGACTATATGTGAGGCACTTCAGAATGTATTAATTGTAGTTTGTTAGATGCAAAAATTAAAATCAAAATTTCTCATTTACGTACTGAATGTTAGATTTGCTGAGCAAAAATCCAGCTAAACCATCACTTTATTACTTGCTTTTATTTTCCTGATAAACATGTTTCAGAGATGGCAGAGAAGCTATGCTCATGTGTTTTTCTCTTCCACATGAACTTCTCTTCCTTGGAATGAATCGGGCAAAATATCATTATGTGGAAATGTCTTTCAGATAGTTCAGCCAAGGACACCGTATTTTTATGTTGAGCTTGATAATGGAGAGAAACTCTTCCATCGTATTGAGAAAAACTTCCCCTTGCAGTTTGGAAGGTTAGTTCATTCTACTTGTCACTGATAAACTTATTTAATCTCTCTTTCTTTTAGTTGTGGTTTATATGGCTATACAAATCATTGACTCTAGCTACCTTACATTTGGATAAAAACAAAAAATATATAAAGTGAAAGCAAAGCACAAAAAATACTTGGAAGCAGAAAACAGAAGAACAAAGGGATTACAGAATAACTAAGGCCAATCATTCCCTAGATCTTTCAGAAACCTTTTCTTTTGGATTTTTCCCATCAAATAGAATGAAATAATATTGTTGTAAAGGCAGGCTTTAGCTTAATTATTGCTAACTCCAGTCTTTATTCTCAGCTGGGGTTGTGTTACTATTTTTCCCCTTGGTATCTGTTCCTTCTTTCTAGGTTTCATTGCCCCTTTGCCTTATTCTCATGTGGAGGCATAGACATAGAGATGATATAATCAAAAGTGGCTTTCAGAGAATGTGGCTAAGTAGTCTATTGGGAATTTGGAGCACTGTGATGGAGTATGAGTAATACTAATGGGTCTTCTGCTATTTTCCTTAGGGAGGTGCTGGCCAGTGAGGCCATCCTTGGCATACCTGAGCGGGCAGACTGGAGAAGTTGCCAGACAGGACGGGAGGAAGAAACCGCTGCAGCCCAAGACTTCCGTCAAGCCTTTGAGCCCTTTGATTTTTCCCAGTTGGATTGAATATCTGAATGGAAATAGGAAAACTCTGTTGAAGAACAGCTTTCCTTTGAAGCTTCCTTTCCAGCTATCGGAATTTTGCAGTGATTGGAGCTCACTACCTTTCCTGCTGGCTAGATCATGAAGGAAGACATTTTACATGATGGGAAACAATGCTTCTGCTGAAGACATCTTATGGAGCCTTGCTCATCTACAGTTTGGGATGTCACCTACCTTATTTTGTCTCATCTATTGGTCTGTGGCTTCCAGAAGGCCTTCAGAAGAGGTGTGCGTAAAAGATTTTCTTTTGCAGCTGACCATTCTGTTCTAGGTGATGAGTTTAGGAGCTATGAGTCTTCCTAGATTGGGGAGGCAGTTTTAAGTCCTCTGATATTAGAGGTAGATTTTCAGTGTGCATCACACAATACCCCAAGTTCTTATGCTCTGGCACTGCTATCCAGGTCATGTACAGAAAGAGAGAATGAATACACTATTTGAAAGCAGAATAAGCCTCAGTGTTGCTGTATAAATGGAAGGGGACAGAAGACTAATGTTGGTTACAAGCTGATTGTGCAAAGGGAAAAACACACAATGGGTGTGTTAACAATATGGAAAATTAGGAGAAGTCAAATGTGCAATCAGATAAGCAGTCACTGCTGACTCAAGCTTTCTGTTCAGCTCCAAGGTTAGCTGTAAGGTGTTGGGATTTAAATATATAGATATATATATGAGGGGGAAGGAGAGAGTGTGAATCCTAATGTTAAGCAAAATACTGACTTAATAAGAACAGTCTTAGAAAATGGTAAACATATTTTAATGATTTGATCAAATATGTATTTTTAATGAGAATATGTGAAAGGTATTTTTTTATATGTAAAAAGCAGATAAAACAATTTCCTGTCAGCTGGAATACAATAATCTATATGTTTTTCAACAAGTCCATTCTCTTTGAGGAGGTGATCATGGTTTTTGGGGAAGTGGTTTATTATAGTAATAGAATAACATTATAGTAATAGAATAACATAACTGTCTTATGGTTTACTTGGAATTTTTCAAATATGCCATACCAGCCTTTTAATTTACTTATATCTTTCTTAGTTTTTATTTTTCAGTGATTTCCTTGGACTCTCTATTCAGCTTAGGAATCCAAATTAAATTTTTTTCAATAAATTGCTCTGTAAATTTATAGCATCCAGTGAAGGAAAGCTTTTTTTCTAGTCAATGAGATTCATTGTTGAACTATTGTTATTGTTAGAGCATTTTGCTAATATTCAGCCAAATTGGGCAAATAAGCATTGGGAATGATATGGTGACATTTCAATTACAACAGAAGCTAAAATGATCTATTGACTGGTCTTCCCTGTTGTAATGTATAGACTTTGCACAAGACTAAGGCATTCCTTAGGTAGCCAAGACGACCAGTCATTTAGTACTAGAGGAAATCAGGCCTGAATGTTAATTAGAAACAAGGATGACGAAACAAAAATTGTACTTTGGACACATGCATACTGATGCATCTGTGGAAAAGAAAATACTGAGCAAGGAAAATGGAAGATGAACAGGAGGCCTTAACTATAGATGGCCAATTGGGATATAATATAGGAATCTGCGGGAATCCACCTGTAATAATTGCATAATGCAGCAAGAAAGAAGGAAGTTTCGGGAAGCTCTATCCATAAAGTCACCAAGGGTCAGTTACAACTTTGTGGAATATAATGCATATAATAATATGCATATAATAATATATTATAATGCATATAATTATATAATAATATAATAATATATTATAATGCATATAATATATTCCTGCAGGAACTTAAAGACTGCTACCATATTTACCCCTTTCTTGCTTTTTCCCAAGACTAAGTATGCTTAATTCCGCTAATCCTTCCCCATAATGTCTAGCCTCCAGTCATCATTGTTGCCCTTCTTGGTACCTTTTCTAGTTTGGTTGAATCCTTACAGTGTGGTGTTCATAATTAGACATAGTATGCAAGGTGGAACTTGTAAGTGTAGAATAAAAAAGTACTACTTCTTGTAATTTTATTTGCAGCAGAAAAGAAACAGCTGTAGAGTTTGCTGTAATAATAGTCAAATGTGGCATTGTTATAACAGCCACATTTGTTATAACAGCCAACCTGAAACATAAAGGATGTAACAACAGGAGCTGGATAGATTCCACAAATCAGAAAATTGTCTGATAGTCGTCGTCATACCAAAACAATGAGTTCTGTAAATGTTACATCTTTTCAATATTCAAATAAATTTGGTTCAGCTCAATTTCTGCTTATTTTATCCTTAGCAATGTTCTGTCAGGATCAAGATTCTGACAGTAGCAATCAATTTAGAAGCTATCCAAGTTTTTACAGTGGATGAATACATCATCGAAAAAATACTATGCCATATTTTGCATGGAAATACTTCACTGTGGATGCAAGAGGAAGTTTTCAGTTCTTTTCAACATAGGCCGCTAGAATCATAGCAATACACACCCACTTGATGTTGGTGCATTAAAAGTTTTATTATAAAGTGAAAGGACAAGCAGTCACACTACTCTGAATCCTAATCAAGCCAAATATGCCAAGATTTTAAAAAATTAAGCAGTATTCCCGTCCCCAACCTGCTCTGAAACCAAGGTATCATGTGGCAACTCATCACCGTTTCACCATCTTTTTTAAATTGAGTTAATGGGTATTTTTCTCCTCTTCCCTGTAAAAACAGTTGTGGAGAGAGGAAGCGCTGGCTAGCTGCGAGGTGAAGTTGTTTTTCCCCTCATTTGTCTTATCAGCCAGAAGGAGCATTGTACAGTTGGTTTATTCTTCACATTTTTGAACCACCCATCTCCCTCACAGAAGGACTCTGGGCAATATACAATAAAATATTAAAATCTAAAAGCCATGTATAAAAGTTGAACGTTTAAAAAGAACAAGGAGGATAAAACACTGTCAGAAATGAATTAAAAGCACTGGGAGGGCTTTCAGGGTGCCGGCCAGCGCCACGGGGTCGTGCTCTTCAGGGCTGTCCACGCGAGGCTGCAGAGCCGTGGTTTGATTCTTTTCCAGAAAGAGCAGCTGGCTCGCTTCCACAGGTGGGGCCCTGGCAGAAAAGTCTTGAACTGGCAAGTCTACGGCATACCTTTCCTGCCTGACTGGGTGGGACAGGCCTACGTAATGGGGTTCAACTGGAAAATCGGGCAGATACCATAAGGACATTTGCGCCGCGGGATGGAAATGTTCCTGATAGTTTGGAGGACGAAATTGGCCGCGATGTGGAAGAGCCCAAGATTAGGTGTGAAGTCTAGGGATCGATCGTGTAAGGGCATCATGCTCTTTCTTGTTCTTTGTTACCCGGATCTTGAAACTCAGCCTGCCTATGGATCTTATCTGAGATCTTGTCATATCTTGCAAATGTAAAACTTTTTTTTTTAAATGAGCAACATTTTTGCGGTAAAAGACTTTATGCTGCCTGAAGCGTAAAACTCAAATTGCAGGACGAGGCAGAGCAATTTCCAGAGCAACTATGAAGGGAGGGAGATAGTCAGCACCAAACAAAATGTCGATGCCCCAGTAGACTTGAACAAACCAGAATATTTTTTCTTTTCTTTTTCTATCAGTTTTTCCTCTTTTCTTTCTTTTCCTTTGTTATACCAACACCACAATTGATGTTTTATTCCTAAAAAGTGGGACACGGGTAGTCCTGGTTTAACAACTGCCTCATTTAGCAGTTATGACAGTGATGAAGAAGTAACCTTATGACCAGTCCTTGCATGGACAGCCTTTGCAAAGGCAAAAAAAGGTCAAGTAAAATCATAAGCACACAAGTAATCCTTGACCAATCATTTAATCACAGTCACAAGAGCCATGGAACGGATGCTTTACAGCTTATAAAGCACTTCCAGGCATTATAAATGGCTGGCCTTCCTCCAGACACGTGACCATATTTTGGGCACTTGGCAACCTTTCCACATTTGCAATTGGTTGCTAGGTGTCCTGTGATCATGTGCTCATCATTTGCAATTTTCTCTGCCAGCTTCTGGGGAGGCTGGCAGGGAATGTTGCAAATGGGATGGAGGATTTGAGGACTGTTCCCCCAGCGCACCAAGGAAATTCCCTTCCCCTCCGTGCAGAGAAGGAAAGTCCATGCACTGGAGGAATGGACTTCAAATCTGGTGAAAAATGCTAGCAAAGCCAGAGAGAAGAATGCTTGTGAAAAAGTGGATTCTGGAGGAAAAAATGCATTCTGGAACACAGAGGCTCCGAGCTTTCAGAATGCTGCCTTCACTAGCATTTTCCTCTCCGGAGGACAAAAAGCTAACAAATGCCATCGTTAACACATGTGCCACCAGGCCTAGCCAGACAGCATCTCCTAGTGCATAGCAGGTTTCCATGTGCCAGTGGGCATTGGGTCTCCCAGAGCTACCTGCATCCTTGAGGCACTTCTGCAGTAACAACCGTTTAACAATTGCAATGAGGAGAGTTCAGATTGCAATTGTTGAGCAAGATGTTCACATGGGCTCCTCACTTAATGACCACAATGACTTATGATTAAATTGTGATAAGTCAAGGACTACCTGTATTTGCGGTTTCACTTAGTGACTTCTTTGGTTAACAACTGAGTTGCTAGTCCCAATTGTGGACTCTAAATGAAGACCACTTGTATATACTGTAACAATATGCTAGATCCAATTCAGGAAAAATGTCATTCCTTGGAGAATTCCCCAAGCTGGTACTTTCCTGCTCTTAACACCTTTTACTTCATGTTGTAAATTGACTTGGCTTGTCCATTTTTTTTCAGTATACTCCCTAGAGATTATGCTCACTCTTCAAAAGAAAAGTTGTAAATGTTTCCACTGCACCCTGAATCCTCTTGATTTCCGTTTCTTGAAGAGGGTGTTGTAACACCTGGACTACAGGTATGAAATCCACATTAACCGCTAGGTCACATGAGCCATTTAGAAGACTTCTGATTTTTGAACAGGAGAAAAAAAGTAAAACAGAGCTCTTTAACAGAATCCAGAGAACCAAGTGTTACAAGATTAATAATTACAGGAAATAACAGATCTTGGAAATGTGTACAAACAAAATGAGGGGTGGGGCAGAATGAGGATGCATAAAAATGAGCTTCCACACCACTCGTTTTAATGGAAGCAAGATTTTGCTGGATCCAACTGAATTATGGGGTGTTATGCTTCCCGTATGTTCAATGCCCTCATTTTTATGCATAGAATATTGCAAGTTTTGTAGGGAGCTTTAGAGAATGCATGTATCTGTATATAGCGGTAGGATCAGATTGTGCACGCACCTCAAAGTTTTTCTCACAGAAAAAAGAAACATCCAGAGAACTATCTGAACTGGCAAGAAGATTTAAAACCTGTGCATGCAATAGGAACTCTTTTTCCTGAATGTGTTTGTCTAACTGAAGCCCCACCTTCATCTCACTGCTTTTGTATACCTTGGGTGATGAAACAGATCTTCGGTCAATTCCAAGACCTTGAGTAACGCTTTCTGCAATGGAGGCTTTTGGACTCACAAGATTCTCCTGGTCTTTGTGACCTGCCTTTTTTTCATGTCATTCTGGAGAAAGACTTCTCAAAACAGGAGGATGCCTCCTGGCCCTTGCCATCTCCCATTGATCGGAAACTTTCTGCAGCTAGATACCAAGAATTTCCCCAGATCTTTGGAGAAGGTAAGCAAACACAACGGAAGCCACACCTGGCCGATTGCTCTGCTTTACGGAACTAGATATTGGCATCAAGCATGCAATATCAGGGTACTTCTTAAAAGAGCGAGTAGTAGCTAATCCTCTTGTGTAATACAGTTTGAAATATTAGAATGCAAATGTGGCCTTTTTTCAGCCCTTTCCAACCACAGAGCTCAAGGGAATGCATTATGACTGCAGAAAGGGACTAGATGATGCTGTGTGTACGATTGTCAAGTCAGGTTCATAACCACTTCTGCCTCCTCTTAACTGGGAGAAGATCCAGTTGAACTTAGAGCAGGCAGAAAGGCTTCGAGAAGCTCAGATTAAGGATCTTTTTCATTCCTGACTAATAATGGGTATCATTTCAGAGAAAGAAACTGGTATTATTTTGGAGAAGTAGGGCAAGAAAGGAGGAATGAGAACCAAGTCAACATGGAAGAAGGGATGGGAGGAAACCATCTCTGGAAGCAATCCCCAGATATAGTTCTGATAAAAAAAAATCTTCAGTCTTCAGTCTCTTGAGCACATACTGTTGGAAAAAAACTGGTGGATAGTCTCATTTGGATGAAGCCCTGTTCATTACCTACATGTAGCACCTGACAGATTGACCTGATTTGTGGTATCAAACCCTAATACAAATCTTACATTTACAGTATCTTCTCAATTCTCAGTGAGATGCTGGCAAGACTATAATGTGAAAGGAACGTGGGAGTGTGATAAAGTATCAGACTTTCAGAAGAACATGTTTAAAGAAATGTCCTAAATAATCAAATAAAAAAGATTTCATTTTTCTGAAGTTAGATTTGCTGCACATATTTGATGACCAAAATAAGAAACTGCAGCAGCCAAATTAATAATTGCTAAAAAGTGGAAGCCAATCTGATGTAGTGGTTAAGGCATTAGGCTGGAAACTGGGAGTCTGTGAGTTCTACTCCTGCCTTAGGTATTAGGCTAGTTGGGTGACCTCAAGCCATTCACTCTCTCTTAGCCCTAGCGAGCAGGGAATGGCAAACATTTCCAAAATCTTGCCAAGAAAACTGCAGGGCCTTATCCAGGCAGTTGACAGAAATCAACACTGAGTCAAAGGCACCAACCCCGCCTTCCCCATCACCACTAAATGGAAAGATCTGGAAATTTCAGTGGATAGCTGTCTTGATGAGATGTGGTCTATTTCATTATTTAAAAAAAAACTCTGATAAAATCCATTGTGTGGCAAGCCAAAATATTGAATTTTAGAATGCCACTGTTTATTTAAGAGATAAGCATCCTGGAAACAGATTGTATCAAACATTATGGGCATGTTAAAACTTTGTAAATTATGAAATTCAAATAAGCATTCAGTTTGGGTTAAAAGAATCTGAGGTGGTGCATGTTTGACTCTTTTTATTTTTTATTTCAAAACCAAGCACAGTCCAAAAGAAAGACCACTGGTTGGCAATTTCTCTATTTGCTCTCCCACAAAAGCTTCCAGATTCAATACAGTTCAGATTCGATAAAGGGTTCAAGTAGTAAATATAGGCAAGAGTGAATAGCTGCTGGTGATCAGAGAGAACACTGTTGAAACAGAGTCATAATATTAATTATTTATATAATTACAACATTATATATTGCATTGCCTCATATTCTCCATCACAAACAATTGGATAAGCAGCACAATAAAATTAGCATTATGAAAAATACACCTGAAGTGCAATGTATTTCAAGGAACCCAGTGGCAACCTTTGCACTCTTGTGGGCTTGCTTTTCTTCTGTTCATTGCATTTATTTGGGTCTGTTCTATTCAGGAATTGGCTTCAGCAATGGAGAAACATGGAAGCAACTCTGTCATTTTGCAGTGACCACACTGAACGTGTTGGGCATGGGCCAGAATATTGAGAAGAAAATCCAGGAGGAAGCTGGTTACTTAGTGGAGAAGCTAAAGAGCACAAATGGTAAGAATTTACTCCAAACCACATAAGGTGGCCTTCTCTAGCAATTCAAGAAGGAAAAGTTAGAGAAATAAGGAAAAAGCTAGGAACACTTGGAGCATCCCAAAATGTATCATGGATGAATAAATGAAATGTTCATCAATCCACCAAAGAAAAATTAGGACCACTCTTCTTAGACTGGAGTTTAGTAATCTAAGAGGTTCAGTCCTCCAAGTTGCTTTCCATGAGTGGTTTCAAATTAATATACAGTATTTGTCCATTGGCAGGAAGAACATTTGATCCCACTAGTTTCCTCAGCCAAACAACAACAAACATCCTTTGTTCAATTGCCTTTGGGAAACGTTTTAATTACGAGGGCAAGGATTTCCTGAGATTCCTTCACTTATTGCATGAAAATGCCCAGCTTCAATCTTGCACGATGACAAAGGCAAGTACAGTGAGGATCATGCGTTAGAAGAATATCCTGGGTTCAAATCCAAGCTGGATCATCTTAAAAGAACACACATATGGGCAAATTGCTGGAAGCAGGAGGCACAGTTTATTTCGACAGCATGGTAGACAGCAATTGAGGTAGCTACAAAATGGGGAACCAGGGCTAGAGATAATTATCGGTTATCTGATTCTAATGTGGACGTGGCAGTTTGGAAGTGTTTAATTTGGTGTACGTGAGGCTTCAGGATGAGGCTTCAGGAGGTGTTAAACTTCAATTTTAGATAATTTCATCTCATTATATATGTCTGTCCTGTGGGTACCTAGGTGTAAATTTGGGAAGTCAGTGCTGTGCGTTTAAGAGATTTTCCTGTCTTGGGAAACTGCAAGGTACAAATTAATTATGCCCTCAAGTTTAGTTTCCTCTTATAGCTGGTTGATCTTTCACAATATTGTATTCTGCAGGCACTTATTGACAGGGAATTTGAATGATTTAGAGGCATTGTGGAATGAATTAATGTTGTTTATATATATGGAATACATTTATTCTCAAATAATTCTCACAATACAATGACATTTCCATTCCAGTTGTAAGGTGGGCCAGGGACAGAAAAAGAATCAGGCCTTTAGTATTCCTCTCCCCACTGCAAAAGAATAAATGATGAGATATCCAGAACAAAAGGTTCCTTGATTATAAATCATGCCATTATTGTATTGTATTATTGTGGAGCAAGAATGACTAGCAAATCCCTATCTATAGGTGCTTCCTCGCAGTAGTGGTTCAAAGACAGTGGGTTTAGCTATTCTATCTGTTCCCCACTGATGAAGTTTCTCTGAAAGAAAAGTTATGTAAGTCATGCGAGAGCTTTAAATGAAGGATGATATCAAAGTCCCATGATTATGGTAGGACAACTAGGCAGAAGAAGCCTTATTTGGAGACAAACAAGAATATGAATAACAAAAAAATGAGAAAGTACAGTAGAGTCTGCTATGAAGTTTCTAAATCCTACCTATCCTTCCTTAGAAACAAGGTGGTACTACCCTCTTACAAACAGATGGCTCCAGAGAGAATGAGAAATAGCTTCTTGTGCGAAATAGTAGTTAGAACTGGGGCAAGGTGGAGAAACTGTGATTCAAAGCTAATTCGCTGGGCATGGGGTATTCTCTCTGTATCTTGTAATGACTCTGCCTGTGTGAAAACAACCATTAAGATCAGAAACAGGCCATCAATAAATGAATTCTGCCAAAACACCAGAATAGAGAAAGTATACCCAAAGGTAGCAAGAAATATGACCCCATTCATTAAACTCAAATGCTATTTCTTCCCTTTTCATTTTTATTTACTGTACTTAATTTGGACTCTTTGAGTTCCAGCATGGAAACTTACCTGCTCAAACCCCATCACCATCATAAAATAATTCCCCTCTCTTCAGATCTTTCAAAATCTCCACACCCAGTACATAAAGTCTCCTTCCTGGGTCCCACTGTGGGGGTTGAGCTGACTGGATTCCAGATCATCCTTGTTTACGACCTAAGCTGAAACATCATGCCTACAGTCATTGATCTTTATGCACAAAAGAAATAGAAAAACTATGGATTTATTTTTTTAAAAAAGACTGATATGGCTGACTGGGAATTCAGGGAGTTGAAGTCCACATATCTTAACAGCTGCTGAGGTTGAAAAACACTGGACTAGAGCATCATCATGATTTTTTCCCATTGTCTTCACAGCTGTACAATAATTTTCCAACAATCTTGGATTATCTTCCTGGTTCTCATCAGAAGATATTCAAAAACACAGATGAGTTACAACAGTTTGTTTCGAGGCAGGTGAAAATACACCTGGAGACTCTGCAGCCTGAGCATCCAAGAGATTTTATTGATGCCTTTCTTGTCAAAATAGAGCAGGTAATGGAGCTCAAATGGTCTCTGAAGCAGTTCCTTTGCTCTTCTAGCCAAAGATCAGCCATGTTTAAAAGTTAGAGTATTAGACCAAGGCAGCAGGCTGACTAAGGGGAGGTAAGATACCAGACTCCATAAATACAGATCTGTATTCTCCATGTTACATGACCAGGGATGGAGAGATATGCATGTTTTGATGTGTAAGTAGTTGGGAGAATACTAAGAAAGCCCAGAGCTGTAGATTAGACTGGGAAAATTTAAAAATCCCAGAAAAAAACTAGTGACAAATAATATCTGTATTGCAGAAGAGAATACCCAATGTATTGATTTATGTCACTACACATTTATGTAGGAATGGCAATGGAGGAAGGGAAAACAGAGGCAGGAAATGAAAATATAAACAAATCTCTTTCTTTTTAATCTTGTTCCTGCCACCAAGTCCATTACTACTCTGGACTGAAGAGGAGGGGAAAGGGGAGTATGTCTGTGCATGGCAGAAAAATGCCATTTTTGAGATGTAGGGATCTCTTGGCTGTTCATAGTAAGAAAAAGGTGTGAGAAGGGAACCTAAGAATTTGGGGAGGTAGCACCTCAATATGGGACAGCTCTTCAGGCCATGCTTGCAAACCCTTGCACCCTTTGCATGTCTTTCTATAATCAAAAGAAAATCTCACTATGAGTCTTGGTAGAAGAATGCATACATGAAATATTAAACTAATATTTAAGGTTTTGAATATTAGTTCAAGAATGGTGCTGGATTAATCACACTGGACCTATAAGATGAGCAGATTTAAATTGTGGAGAATGCTTGCCTCCTGGCTCCACAGCTATCCCTTCTCCTTGCTAAAGCTCAGGTTCCATGACACCTGGCCCTATTTCACCATGTTTGACCAACCCTGTAAAGATGATATCTGCAGGGAAGGACTCCACTAAATTGGGACTGTGTAAAATATACTTTCTTAAAATCTAAAACACTACAACTCAGCCAAAGGCATCCAGCAAAGACAATAATTTGTTCAGTTTGTATCATTATATCATTGTATAAATGATGCAGCTTGTGTAATTAATTACATTTGTCACATAATTTGCACAATTAGATGTACATGATGTCACTTACCCTTTTTGCTTCCCTCAACCCCAGTGCCCATGATTGCAACTTCAAAGAGAGCAGTTCTCTCTTCTCATTGCTCTTTTCTGATCAGTTTGAAGGAAAAGAGTAAGAAAAGGAGAATTAAACTCTCTTTCTGACTTTTTTTTAAATGGGGAACAAGTGAAGGAGTGGGAGGAAAATGTTGAGTTGCAATGTAATTGCCAGTGGAATAGTAGTATTCAAGTGGCAAATGGGTTAAATATCACTTTCCCTACCATTCTCTCTTTTCTGCTCAGCTGAGGAATGCCTGAGGTCAGCACAAATGTTTAAAAGACTTTTTTTCAGCTTTTTAAAAAATGTCAGGTAGGCCAGGGAAGGATGATTTACTTTCAGTCATCTTTCACACCATCTCTAATAATCACAGGTATGCTCTGAAGAAGGTACGTATAGGCGATTATGCCCTTAGGCTCCAAAATTGATTTCCCATCTTTACAGAATAGTGTGCTCTTGGATTTATTTTTTGTTAAAATAATGTTATTAAAATTATCATTCCATAAAATACAGATGAAAATAAAAATGATAGGAAAACAGGGAAGGAGAAGAGATGGAGAAGAGAGGTGTAGGTCAAGGGAGAAAGAAAAAAGTGTTGACTTGCAACTTTTTTCAACACAGAAAAGTACAAAACAAAATTACAACCTCAACTTTTTATTTGACCAACTTAACAAATTCTAACCATTTCTATAACAACAAACTATATTAATTGGCAAACCTAAAGTCAAGAGTTCATTTTTTGTTGTCTCGAGCACAAAGTCCAGAAGAGGTTTCCAAGCAGAAACAAAGCTAGATATATTTTTTGCTGTAATTAAAGCAGTAGCTTTGCCATTTCTGCTTGCTTCATCACTTTTTCCATCCATTCTTCTTTCCATTTCCGACTGTTCTGGGATTTCTGAGGACTAGTATTGCACAGAAATTCCAAAAGTTATTCTGCATCCATTTCTTTGATTTTTTTCCTTGTTAAGTCACGATGTTGTGATTTAATTGTTCTGAGTTCATTCATGGCTGCAATACCATATATTGTATCCAACTGAAAATACAGTTGATTAAAACACCCCCATCCTAATATCAATCTTTGAATTAACAGGTGAATATACTTCACTAATATGTCAAGTATAACCCTGTGTTTGGAGATAAGGTGTAATTCTGTGTGCTTGTGTACACATCTGTGATGAAATTTGCATTACATTAAGCCAATGTTTGCTTAAACATAGTCTACTGAGTAAACCACAGTTGGTTCAGAGAACACATTAAGCCTTAAATTAAAGACTTTACAAAAACCTCAATTGGTTCATACAACATCCTAAGGGGAAAAAATGCAGATATGTGAATTCAGCCATTGTGTAATGGAACCCTATAAACTCATAAAATGGAGTTAGCTTAAGTCACAATGTCTTTCTAAATATTTGTGCAGGAGAGACAGAACAGTCATTCTGCCTTTAATCATCAGAGTTTGGTGAGGAGCACCTTAGACCTTTTCATGGCAGGAGCATAATCAGCCAGCCTTGTCCTGAAATATGGACTTCTGATTCTCATGAAATACCCAAAAGTACAAGGTAGGATAACATTATTGGCTCTCTTTATTCAAGGAATGCAGAGAAGTGCACTGTCCATGGTGAAAACAAATGGAAACTCAGAAAGCCTAACCTTCTATGCTCAAGCCAAAGGAAGGATGCTTAAACTAAGGGGTATAATTTTTATTTTTAATAAAAATACAAATATTAAAAACACAGAGTTAAAAAAACGACAGGAACAAAAGCAAGATGAATAAAAACAGAATAAAAACGTGAAAGTCTATATACAGAATTATTGTTCAGTTGCCATTCAGATTTGAATAGTTCCACTGCAAATACATGGACAGTTTTATCAAAATTCCTTTAAGCTTTGTAATCAATGGTTAGAGACAGAGAACATACTTATATTTTATATAATAGAAATCAAATAAGATTTGTTTTAAATGTATACTTCTGACATGCATTGTCTTATTCTTTGCTGGATATTTGGACAAAATGGGACATGTAGGTCAAAATTTAGACATTTTTTTTACAAGACTCCGTACATATAGTACATTGATAAAAAAAACTTGCTGAAAAGCCAAGAGATACCATGGCATTTTTCCTGTTACATTCCACCATATCAGAATATTCTCAGGTACTCTTGGCATAGAGATCTATTCTGAAATCAAGCCCAAGATATCTTTGTCCAGTTATAGAGCTATTTGTGCAGGGAAGCCTGTATATAAAACATATTTTTGTATCCAGATAAAATTCTTCAAGAAATTGTATGTGTGCTTGGACCATCACAAAGACCCTGCATGACAGATCTTGATAAGATGCCCTACACAGATGCTGTAATCCACGAGATTCATCGGTGCCTGGCTCTTGTATCACTGAATGTGCCATGTGCCGTGATCAAGGATACTTTCTTCAGGCAATATTTCATTCCCAAGGTGAGTTTAGCTCCTATATAGGATCTGCAACTAGAGCTTTACGCACATCTGTCTTGTTCTCAGCAGATACCAAAGAACAGAAGTCTACAAAAACTATGGTTAAAGTATGATTCTTAATGTGACATAAATGACAAAAATGCATGTGGTATACACCCATTTGACTTAAATTGCAGTTACAGTAAATGTATACCAAACTTAGCTTTTGCCTTGGCTTCACCTATTTTTTTAGAAATATTACCTCTGGCATGTCCCTTAAACACCCGGTAACTCTTAGCACATGTCCCTTAAACACCCAGTAACTCTTAGCACAAAATAAATTGTGTACCGTAGGGCATCATTTCACAGATTGGTGCATGCACGCCCAAAGGAATTCTGGGTGTTGCAACCTCAGCAAGTATGCGTGATTTTAGATGAAGGAATGCTGATGCTCAGTATGCATTCCACTTGTAACAGAAACATTTAGCAATACTTCACATATTTGTTTGTTGAATGAATACATGAACTATATGAACTATATGGACATCAGTGCAACACAACACGGTGGCTGCATCTGTGGTTGTAATGAACCTCTAGTAAGCCTGGTGGATACCCCTATGATTCTATCCACATAGCATTTGCTAAAGGATTCAGGGCAAGCTTTTCAGGTCTGTAATTTTCCAAAGGATGGTGGTAGCAACCAGCAACAGAGTTGTTTCCGTAGGGCAGCTAAAACATGAATCTCATTCATATTTTAATCTTACCTGAGATTATCCTCCTCATTCTTAGGCATCAGAGCAATTCCACCCAAGCCGTTTTATTTAACTCAGAATAATAATATACCACGAACAATTCCATTTCTCTGCTGTTAGAAGAACACTTTGGCTTATGGGATTTTTTTCTGCCAACCTCTGAGACTCTTTTCTTGGTTATCCCATTGCACTTCGATTCTTTTTATGGGTAACCTGCCTTGAAATCAACTGCGATAAAAGCAAGATAGATAATGTCACGCATAACTGAGCAATAACCACCTTCCCCAACCAGGTATATACCGTGCTGGTTGAGCTGAAACTCTCAGAATTCTCTGTTGGTTATGCTGATTAAGAATTCTGATGTTTGTAGTTAGGAGCATTCGACATTTTTTATTAATTATATACATTTTAAAATTATATGCTGCCCATCTCACTGTTGGGTGACTCTGGGCAGCTTACAATAAATCTTATTTGTTTTCGAGGGGTATCAATCTCCAAACCAGCTATTTTAGCACCAAGAAAGATCCATTCTGATGTATGTGCATCTCTTCCAAAAAGTTTTTCTCTTTCTTTCTTGGAAAAGAATCTTTTCAATGTTGAACGTTGTTACCCAACTAGGGAACTACTGTATTTCCTGCTTTGAAGTCCTTGTACGACAGTAGAGAATTCCTCAACCCACAGCATTTTGATGCTGAGCATTTCGTGGACAAAAAGGGAGGTCTGAGAAAGAGTGAATTCTTCATCCCGTTTCCCACAGGTAAAGAGATCTTAATTTTAGAGCTGAAATTATGGGAGAAAATCATGTTAATGCTTGTGCTTTTCTAGATCAAGTATATATTTTATTCACATTTTTGCACAGCAGAAATAGAAAAGTATCCAAACACATTTCGAATAAATGTAGAGAGGATTATCTTACATATCAAAAATAACAAAAATAACTATGAAATGCCTGGGACTTTCCCCCATTTTATGTTTGCTCAATATGAGTTCCCAACTGTTTTATTCTTTTAAGCAAACTGACACAAATAAATCATTCTTTCATTTTGCTTGTAGGCAAGCGGGTTTGTTTAGGCAAGAAACTGGTAGACATCACAGTGTTTGTGGTCCTGACGACTATTCTTCAGCATTTTACTCTGAAGCCATTGGGTAGTCCTGATGACCTCGATACATCATCAACACCTGGATTTCTGACTGTTGATCCCAAATCCTACCAGCTCAGTGTTGCTTCTCACTAACAGAATCATCCAACTAACCATACTGCTGCAAATACACCACCTGTCTTCATATCAGACCTTGACGTTTCTGATCCAGCACCTAAGACAATAATGCTTGAAAGAAAAGTCATTTCCTTGAATGTTATTGCATTTTTGTGATTGCTTTTCATTTTAGTTGCCCTTTAAAGAGCATCATCTTCAAAAAGAAGCAGTATAAATGCTTAATTAACATTTTCTAAAAATGAAAAAAATGTATTTTGAGCAAGAGGTCATTAAAAGAGATCTGCAACATGCACCTGTTCAAGTCAGCGGGTAAAAGAGTGGGCCAGGATTAGATCCAGTAGAGTACTACTTACGTTTTTACAAAAAGAAGAGGCAGAAAAAGCCTTGTTCTTTCCCTATGTGCTTTATTGATCTATTTATTTGAATCTATATGCCCACCCACTTGCCATTTAATAAAATAGCATAAGAACATAAGCATGTGCTGTTGGAGCTGAGTCCAGCTATCTGTAGTCACAGTAGCCAATCAACTGTACAGTGAAGCCCGCTAGTCTTCCAGCAGATGGTCTTCAGAGGCAGTCATCCCGTTACAGTGTTACCTTTGCCTAAAAGGTATAGCAATAGCTTTGTATTATTTTTTATGAATTTAAAAAAGAATTTATGAAAAAAACAAAAAAGATCTGGCTTCAAAAAAGAATTGGACCAACTTATGGACATTTGTATTCATTCATCATATTTCTAAATTGCCCAACACCCTGAGATCTTGGGGATCAATGGCTACTAGTGTTGATGGAACTTGGACTGCTTCTGAAAGCCTGCTAGGAGACTAGCACGCAGTTGGTTGGCTGCCATAAGAACAGATGAGCCAGAATCAACTCCAGCAGAGCATTATTTGTTTTTCTGATCTTATGTTCTTACAAAAACTGCTGCTTCTCTAAAGAACTGAAAAGGAAAGGAATTAGCTCCCATCTATCAGTCCTAATTGTAGGTACGCAGTGTTGCGAGTGGAAGGTCGGGGATTCTAGTTTGAGATCCAAGAGCTGCCGCATAACAGGATAAGGTCCCATTGTCTGCCAAGCTCCTGCCAACCTAGCAGTTCAAAAGCATGTAAAAATGCAAGTAGATAAATGGATACCACCTTTGGTGATAAAGGTAACAGCGTTCCGTGCGCCTTAGTGTATAGTCATGCCAGCCACATGACCACCTTCGGCTAGGAAACGGAGATGAGCACTGCCCCCTAGAGTCAGCCACAACTGGCAGGGAAAACGTTTACCTTTATTAATCCTATTTAGACTTGAAAGTTTGTTTACTACCACAATAGTGAATAAAAATATTATTAAAGTCA
>JANHZU010002785.1:62750-73146 GCA_032468055.1 Acrochordus granulatus | reverse complement strand
ATGAGACCTGTCCAGTATGGTTGAACCTCTGGCAGAGCTCTCATCTTCTTCAGAGCACACAAGCCCCCCAACCCCAGAAGGGTGGTGCTTCACGGGGGGGAGGAATCTTACAAGTGTTCATAATTAGTAAGATTGTACTGTAAAGAGGCCTGGATGAGAAGGAAATGTGTATCTTGTGTCTGAACATTGTAATTTTTGCAAGAAAAAAGGCAAGGATAATTTGACAGTATAACCCCATATAAGGTTTTGTTTTCCTTTTAAAAAAAGTTATTTTGATCAGCTGCATCTTCCTAACATTGCAGCATTCATTTAAACATTCAGTATTTGTACAAGCATACTGTATTTCACAAATTACAACAGAAATTAGATCTGTTGCATGAAGTTGCGCTATGTTTGCAGTATTTTTTGCCAATTAATGTGGGTGTAACGTGCCATCATTGACTCTATTTTCTACATCAAACATCTGGCATGCTTTCAGATCAGTACTCATTGGATCATGCTTCCCATTAAAACTGCTTTACATTTTTTTCTGCCTGTTCAAAACTTAACTGTTCCTTGCTATGATTTGCTTTTTTTGTTATCACTTTAAACATTGCTCAGTTTTTGTGACCATTCCTATAGTAATTCTATACTGTTCTTCCACTTCTTTCACATCCATTTTTTGCCAAAGTCCTCACTTGATAATGGTCTGTCCCACATTAAGAATTTCTCATGACCCTTATATCCATCAGTTTTATCAGTCTTTCATCATAAACTGTTATATCCTTTTATTTGTTCCTTTTTGATGTGTTTTAATTTTTTTGATGTGTATGCAACAAGACTTAAGCTTCAACCGCAAATTATTTTCTATTCTGTTTCTAAATAAATACTCATCGGTCATCAAGAAGTCATAATATCACTTGTCTTTGTTAAAATTAGGACTGAAACAAGTAGACCAGTCCACATGTTGCTATGAAACATGTGTGTGACAAGAACTATCACAATCTCAACTCCTGGTGACATGAGCCCATCATTCTGTTTTTCCAGGGACATAATAGCAATTATGACATGACAGCTTTCTATTGTCTTCTTCCTGGCTTAAAAAAGGTAAGGTTTCCCCTTTCAGTTGTGTCCAACTCTCGTGGGTGGCACTTATCTCCGTTTCATAGCTGAAGAGCCAGCATTGTCCAAAGGTGCTTCTGTGGTCACGTGGCTGGCATGAATATACACCTTGGTTTGCTTTACTGCAAAACTGTTAATGTGAAAAAGGAGCAAAAAAACATCCAAGTTCCTTGGAGCAAGAGTGGAATAAAAATACATTTGATAAGAGCTGCGGGCTCTACCATGCTTGACAGCACCAAATTCAGACAAGTGGAAGTCCAAGGGAAGAAGCATTCCTAGTTGATATAAGCTTTTGCTGAAGAAAAAGTGAACTCCAAATTCCTCAAACTGGATTTACAGTTCTGACCTTCCCATCTTAATTTTTCATTCTCAACAAAAAAACCCAAGCCTAGATTCATGCAGAAGAAAAAATTAGACTCTCTAAACTTCTGGTCATTTATTTTAAACAGAGTTTAGACAACACATACAATGCCCTGGTTAAAGGCATGTTGACATTTTTGGCAACTGGAGACAAGGGATAAATAACAGTAGAGGTCTTAGATCTAACTTTGGCAAATAGGCCCAACTGTCCCCAACCAATTATTATCTTGTACATTTCTCAGGGATAGGGATTCTGTGGCCTTCCAGAGTCCCTGAACTCCAACTTCCAACCATGGCAGGAGCATTTGCAGATGGTGAGCAGGGCTGTAGCATCACAATGCAAGCCCTGTCCCTTTTCTATGAGATCCATGGCATCATATACATATCCCAAAGGGTGGCATTTGTGATCCTGCACTGTGACACTGCTTTCATCATTCTGACAAAAGCAGCAAAATCCTGCAGGCGTTACTGACTCCTCACAATTACTGCCACTAATACCGCTGGAAGCTGCAGGAGATCCCTACCACACAGCCCTTTTAAGTGCATCTGTGGGGAAAAATATACCTGTGAATGACTAAAAGGTGTCATCAATCCATTACTGTTGCATTTATTCGACAGTCCTAGTGAAACGGATTGGGGGCTGTTTCTAGGAACTGAAGGTACTAGCTGCAAAGTTAACTGGGGCATCACATTCCTAACTTCATGTTTATTGCTTCTCCCAATCTTTTGTAAAAAACAAGCACTTAATGTAATCTTTGAAAATATATTATGAAATCAAAACCCACAGTTCTTTGGAAGAAAAAAAGGAAGAAAATCAAATTGTGAACAGAGATATGTTGCTAAACTGCATACGTAATATTTTGTATTCTGTCAGAAGAGGCCATCTGGCCACAGAGCAGACCTCAAAGATGGATTGCTCTGAAGGTGGAATGAAGGTAACAATAAGGAGGCAGCAGAATCTTTGACCTAAATTCATTTGGGGGGCATTTGTTTGTTCAGCAAGAGCAGCCTTTCCTGAAATGTGTTGGAATGGACTGGGAAAGGCTATGTTGGAACTGCAAAGGGCAAGATGGCTGGCATTCTGGTACTTTCATTTCAAATACATTCAGAAGGGGCTGGACTATGGGAGGCATGGCACTCACAAGACACTGTGCATCTGTTTTACCATCTTGGGTGTTCTACAGGAATCACGATTATGGTTTCGTTCTCACAAACACATGATACCATGTCATTTAAAAGTGAAGCAAGGGCTGGCAGAATATTTCCCTTGCAAGACCCTCTGTGCACAGGAAAGTGTCCAAGGAATAAAGACAGACAAAGCTCAACTCTTTCTCAGTGGTGTAGTAAGTTTTTTCTATATTCAGGTGATTTTTTTTTCAAGGAAAAGATCATCTTACAAATCCCACAAAGAAACTTAAGTTGCATGTTGGTCATCTCACTTGTTACTTGAAAAAGACAAATGGATAGGATGTTCTCAGCTTCGTGATTCAGAACTGGGCAAGGTCAGGCATCTCTGCACCTTATGACACCAACTTCATGTTCTCTTTTTTGAGCTGAGCACCATCAATGAAACCAGTTGTACTTTGTAAACTCTGCATCTGGGGCCTCCATTGTAGATAATTCATTTGCAAAAACAACCCAGCAATGCAAACAAAACTGATTTCAAGATATCATCAGAGTTTAACTAGAATTAAGATGCATCAGCAGGCGTATGGTTGGCAAGAGGAGCTCAGCTAATACTCACAAAACTTCAGAAAGAAGGACTAATGGACCTCAATTTCTGAAGCAAAGAAATAGGACCAGCCAAGTTTTCCCAAGATTGGCTCCTGGCCTTGTTTCAAGGCAATAGCTACTCTTAACATAAACAACACTGAATGGGACATATAAGAAAAAAGTATTCATGAGGTCTGCACTAAACACTGATCCAAGTACACTTGCATATGGGACACGGCCTGATTCCACTTCCAGCCAGCAAGACAACCTTGGCCCAGATCTTCAAGCACCAAACATGACCAGGGAAATGGGTTACTTTCTTGGCCGCAGTAATTGAGTTGGCATTATTGTGTTCGAAGTTGATAATCTAGGATAAGAAAAGTTCATGAATTCAATTATGAGAAGCTACTAACCTACAGACAGAGAACCCTTCCACTCATTTTTAACATATTCATTTCTTACTACTGCATTCCATCTTTCTTCTATGGAAATCAAAGTAGTATATGAAAATTGCCACTTGTTTTATTTTTACAGCAACTATTAGGGTGGGCTGAGAAAAAGTAGGAGGTCCAAATCCACCCAGCAGATTCCCTGATCCAATAAGAAATTGAACCTGGTCTCCCCTTCCTATTCCGATACTCTTATCATCATCCTTGACTTTATTCATTTTTCCCATGGTTTTTACATAATATCATCTAACTCGAAAGAGTGTGCTCAACTATGTATTAACCATCCCATACTTTATCCCAGGAGGAACACATACTAACAGCTCTAGTTACTTAACTAAGTTCAGCCACAGCTAGCCCTCATTCTTATCCCAAGCACACGGAAACCATCTGAACACCATGTGACATCCACCAAGAGAAGCACCTCTGTAATATCAGTTTCATGCTGTAGGCTGATGAAGTTACCTAATAGGCTGCCCAGAGTATTTTTGATTGTGACATGGGCAACATACCAATGTAATAAATAGATAGACGATAAACAGACAGTCAGTCAGTCAGTCTTTTCACATACCTCCATTCTGGGTAATGTAGCGGACCCAAGGCAATGCCTGGTAGCCACTCTTCTCAATTATTTTTAAATAGCGAACCTAGAGAAGAACACAAGCAAACTTGCAACCTCAGTCTGAAGTCTATTTGCCTTCCACATGCATAGGGATGGGACTGGAGAGGGAGAGCTAACAAGATATTTGAAATTCTACATACAGTGAGTTGGCAAGGCATCCACAAGGACAGCTAGCTTACCTGGATTCCAGAAGTAGTGAAATATGGGATTTCAAACTTCACACTGATTGGAGGTTTCCCTTCTTTGTCTTCAGCTTCCACACTTGGGAGCCCAAAATGGGCTCGCATCAAGTATTCCTTCCCTCCCTGCAAGTCAGCAGAGAATCAAAATTAACGTTATCCCACCTCTCAGGGCCTCTTACACCAAAGAGCTGAAGAAAGACCTTCCATTCTACAGATTCTGTGCAATTCTATCCACAGTGATAGACAAGATTCTCTGGGACCAATGGAAGTGAAATAAATCTTGTTGGGCAGGGCAAAGCCCCTTTGAAACAAGCTAATGAAATTTGTCCTGAACAGTTAGGCATTTACAGAGTAAGAACTGCTACACAAGATTCCTTTAAAGAGATAATATAGAGGCCTCCTTTTTAATATATTGTTGGCTTTCCCCCCATAAATGTTCACAATCAATGAGCTTACAGGAAAAGACTTGATGGACCACACAATGGCACTATTCTCAGGAACCCACTTGACACTCCCAACTGTGGTTTTGAACTTTGGTGAATCGGCATCATTTGGAACAGGAATGTGAATCTCCACATTATTGGCTGTAGATCTGCGCTTGAACTGACTCTTGGCCTAAAACAATTTCAAGATTGTTAGATGAAAGTTCCCTTGCAGAGGGTCCTTACCCTCAGTTTATTCAGCACTGCAGTGTAGAAAGTACAGTTCTCAGCAGATCTGGAAAATGTAATTTCTAACATCTATATATTGTTATTTTTCTCCCAAGAGCTGTTCTGGAAGGCCTAGCTCAGGATAAATTGTGTTTAATTTGAACAAAATTAAGAAGTATTGGCATTCTTTTATTGTCTGAGAACCACTCTTTTCCTAGCCTCTTTTTTACCCAAAAATGTAGGGCTAGCAATGTTGGGTCTGTTTTTTTTATTATTTGTGGTGGTTTTTTATATACCATTATAACATAATGATGCAATATATGCTCCAAGGCCACACTTAGCCTGTGATTGCTCACCTTTCCTTAACACCATTTACTGTATGTTCAGTAAGGAAATATAGCAAGGAATGGACATCATAATCCTTTGAAATCATTGAACCCTTGTCTTCAAAATGCTTTAACCTTCTCAAGAAACTTTGGAAACAGAACTGCTCTGCACAATGGATTGCCAAAGGATTTTTCTGGATTCTACTCACCTTGATCATGTACTCTATGCGGCTGTGGGAATGCTTTTCTATAACTGATTCAATCCAGATGAGAGGCTTCACCTGCAGATGACAAGATAACCTGTTATCACATCACTGGCTTCCCAAATGCCAGAAGATTCACCAGTTCCTCTTTTATTTCTACAGAAGAGGAAAACCCCACATAGAGGACCCAAGACACCTTTCACTATCAATCCCACAGTGCAACTTAGCTCTTGGCTGGTCTGCAAGCAACCCAGTGTTGCAGCACTTTTTTTCTGGGATCTCTTCACTTTTATTATTTTCATACATAGCAGCAATGTAACATGCAGCGACTGACTAATTCCACCCACTTCACCCATCAGATATTTAACAGTCCTGGCCTCAATGAAGACTTAAAGCCACAAACTATTAAAAGGAAGAGCAAACAAAAAGGGGGGGAATTCTGTTTGTAACCCAAGATTAAAACACACATACATGGGTATTCAGGCGATAGGACATGAGCTCAAATTCCCCATCAGGTGGGATAAATGAAATAGTCCTATCATTTTCAAAACGAGAGAGCCGAACACACTGGTGAAATTTCACATCTTCCAGTTCCACAGATTTGCTCTTGCCACCTGTCAGGGAGATAGAAAAGAAGACCCTGACTTGGAAAGTGTAACAGCAACAAAGAGAAGCTACAGGAGTAGCTCTGTGCTGAGATCACCCTAGGCCAACTTCCTAAAGAACAGTAATCAATCACAGCTATAGGAGGCATACAGAGATCAGATGCAGAGAACCCCAGCTCATAGGAGTTCCCCTGCACAAACCACATGCAGAAAACAGATATATCTTAAAAAGGGAAATAATTTATACTCACTGCCCCTAACCCTGCTCCCTCTAAGCCTTTCTCAAACTGGGACTGATGATCCACTGGTTAGTCATGACCAACTTGGAGAATGGTAGTAATTTTTCTGAGCAGACAAAGCAGGAGTGGTGTCAAAATTCACTCCTGTTGTGCTTGGGCAAGTTCTCTTGGGATTTCCCCAGGAAATCAGAGAAAAGACCCAAGGCTAGTTTTGAGAGTTGGCTAACTTAGTGATATGTCAAAACTACCTGGCAATCAAAGCATTTTTATTTATTATTTTATTTCACTCACAGATTCATTTTTCATTTTAAAAGGTTATGATATTGTAAACTTTGAAAACCTCTAAGTTTCATAATAAAGAAATTAACACGAAGACAGAATTAAATTGTTTAAGACAAAATGTTCCTGGAGGAATTGCAATTGGTAAGGACTTCAAAGTGATGATTTAATGAGGTCCATTCTAGTACAATAACTCTAGTAATGACAGTGCTATTGCATATGAAGAATTAACAACCCATAGCCCACATGTGACCCCTCAGCATTCTATTTGTACCTTCTAGAGACCCTCCCATGGAGCAAGCAAAACCATGATTCAGGACTTTTTTAGAGGGAAAAATTAAGGGGTCAAATGAATGTCATACAGCCTCTTCAAGCATCTATTATATCCTTTAAAAAAGCACACACATACTGTACAATTCTTTTTAATTAGGTTGCAAGAATAGGGAAGAAGAGCAGGTAATCCATAACAAGCAGACATACTCACGGCCAGTATTATCAAAGAGGACTTTGTCATTCAAGCCAAGGCGAAGCTCTGGCATTCCAGACAAGAAAACTCTCATTTGGATGGATCCAACAATTTCACTGCGCAGAACATTCCCATTGGCACTAACCTGAAATTAAGGTGGGGGGAGGGATGGTGTCCATATTTCAAAATACTCAGAAATTCAAAATACTGAAGCAAAATAAGATGAAGATGTAAGGAGTTTTCATACTGAATACTTCTGGCAAAAGAAAAATCCACCATTGCTGGAGATTTTGTAATGGATTGTTGAATGCTCATTCTGCTAAAATAAGTGATCAAATTCTATGGTACTCTATGGCAGAAGATGGAACAGGTTTGTTTTCTATATCTCCATCCAGGAAGACAAAAACATATTTTAATATGAAAGGTTTAGATAAAGAATAAATTGCCTGAATGGAGTGGAATCATTTTTGTTGGTGGTATTTAAGCAAAGCCTGGGTGGATTATTTGCCAAGAATGATATACTGTAGGTACAAGATCTGTTAATAAGCAGACAAAATGAGCTTGCATCAATCTTTTAGAGTAGACAAATCCAACCTTGGCAACTTTAAAATGTGTGGACTTCAATTCCCAGAAATCTACAGCTATGCTATGCTGCCTAAAGAATTCTGGGAGTTGGTCCACACATCTTAAAGTTGCCAAAGTTGGACATGCCTGTTTAGAGTCTATAGAACTGGGATTCTTTCATTCTCTTACTGTGTCATTCCACCAAAACATATAATTATTAAAATTAAGAGACTCAAAGCATTTTGCCAGACCTTTCAGAAACAAATTCTCGGACAGTAATGGCTAGAAATGGGCTCTTGTTTAAACAGTGAGTAACTCTGGGCTGGAATCTCAGCTAAGGGTCTTGAAAAGCTGTTGTCAGCCAGGTCAAAGCAGAAAAATGTTAAATCTGTCGGGACTATAAGATTGGGGTGAGGCTCTTTTGAAGATGCCCCCTTCGTCTCTTCTCCTCCTGTCCCCCTTCCTTTCCTTTCACACATCCAATTCTTTCTGCCTTTAGAACAGCAGTTAAGACACAATTTAAAATATTAATGGTTTAGTATTTGTGATCATGGGCATACCAAAAGATTAACTGATTCTATGACATCCAAGAAGACTTCATTTTTCCGGTACTTGATCCCTTCAGAACGCCAAGAGACAGCATTTGTAACAGTGGCAGGAGGACGTGGGGCTCCAGTTTCCAGTTTGTGGCCTTCTTGTGTTATGTATCTACAACAGCACAGGCAAAATGTTCAAAATGTTAGCATCTGCATTTTTTAGCACTAAAGATTTGTTTAAATTAGAATTACACCAACCAAAAAAGGATAGTTTTAGCCATTACAAATTGGGTATATTAAATACAGAAAATGTGAGACTTTTAATTCCAAACTACTACTTACTCTTGTAAAATTTTACTGTCGGTGGTTTGGGGATATCCAAAGTCCATCAACTCATCTAGCAGTTCATAAATAATCACAAAATTATCCCGAATGCTCTCTTCTTCCAGTTCTTTAAAATATTCAGAAAAGACCTGAAATAAAAAGAATGCAACATTCCCAAATGGTAATATTCTGATTTCATTATCAAATTATTTTCAAAGGAATTTTTTTTAATGTAATCACAATTTAATTAATTTAATTTTACTTTACATACATGTATGTCACCGATCTCAAGCAACTCTTGGCAGCTTACAACAATTACAACTAATTTACATTATGTTGCATTAGACCCCACCCTCCAGCTGACTGGTGGTGTTTCGTGTCCAGGGGCTTCCTCCATGGATCCTGTTCTGCCCTTGAACTCAGGCAGGTCCAACACCAACTTCCTGCACCCCACACTGCCAGCTATTTCTCACTTTTCTCACCGAAGTGGTACCCATTTATCTACTTGCATTTTTACATGCTTTCAAGCTGTTGGGTGGGCAGAATCTGGAGGCAAGTGACAGGAGCTCACCCGTCACGTGGTGCTGTGGCTCGAACCGCCCGAGTGTCAACATAGCTGGCGTCATTAAGCTGCTGTGCCACCATTCCTCCTTACTCCTGCTTATTCCTCAATTTTCAAATATCAAACTTTACAAGAGAATAAATTCCAAACAAAACCTCTGAATTTGAATCATGATAAAATCAGTACCACACTCACCTGAACTACCTTGTAGAGAAATGAAAACACGAGAGAGACACAAGCGTTCTTCTTTGAAGTGGCAACCACTGAGATATCATATTCAGGACATTATAGATATTCATATTTCCAAGCTATTTTTATCTTTATTTTAAATTTTACTGGCTTCCTTTTCTATGACCATTCTACTTAAAGCTCTGCAAATTGTTAAGTAACTTGTATCAAAAGATTTTATAGTACATATCCTAACTTTAGAAAACCAGAAAAGCAATGATTCAAAAGTTTACTAAAATATGCATTTCTAGGCTAAATCAACAAAAGTACTGTGTCTAGATTATAAGAAATAGATGTTTATTCTTTTGGACAGACCAAATTGGAATACTATGCCCAATTCTAGGGTCTCTATTTTAAGGAAGATATTAACAAACAACAAACTGAAATGAGTCTAAAGAAAGGCAAAAAATATTAGGAAGCTGGATACTAGATGAATACTTAAGATGATACGAAAGCAGTCTTCAACTGTATAAAAGACTGTCACATAGCTAAATGTGTTTTCAAAGGGCAGGATCAAAAGTTATGGATTCAAATTTCAGGGGAAAAACTGACTAAGCATTAATATGAAGTTCCTGCTTCTGGACTTCTCATTTATATTTGACTATTATGAAGCTAGATCTTACTGAAGACAAATCTTCAAAACTGCTTTTCATATTCTCTTAATAGTATGAAATGTTCAACAATAGAAGGCAGCCAAGTTTCCTTCACTAGAACAGAAGTAGATGGATGACCATTTACCAAGGATGCAGCAACAGGGAATTTTGTGCCCAAACAGGGATTAAGATAATTATATTAAACATTTCTTCAATTCTAAAATTTAAAGGCTGATGTAATTATTTTTCTTTTTTCCTAGCAAGGTGACTAAAAGAATTCAAAACTGAGCAGCTGCATTACAATATAATCTATATCTCTATTTAGTCTGTGAAGACTCTCACTCGTCCAGGGTAATTGCATCGCAACAAAGTTTAAAAAACAGGCATCTGGACTGGA
>JANHZU010002785.1:36338-53081 GCA_032468055.1 Acrochordus granulatus | reverse complement strand
GCTCCAGGTCTTGTTTTGACTGACTGTATAGAGCTTCTCCATCTTTGGCTGCAAAGAATATAATCAATCTGATTTTGATATAAACCATCTGGTGGCGTTAATGTGTCTTGGATTGCTGGAAAAGTGTATCTCTTATGATCAGCTTATTCTCTTGACAATATTCTGTTAGCCTTTGGCCTGCTTCATTTTGTACTCCAAGCCCAACCTTGCCTGTTATTCTGGTTTACTTTTGACTTCCAACTTTTGCATTCCAATCCCCTATGACGAAAAAGACATCTTTTTTTGGCGTCACCTCTATAAGGTGTTGCAGGCCTTCATCGAACTGGTCAACTTCAGACTCTTTGGCATCAGTGGTTGGGGCATTGACTTCGATTACTGTGTTGTTGAAAGATTTGCCTTGAATTCGAACTGTCATCTGAACGATCATTCTATCGTTTTGGAGATTGTATCCCAGAACTGCTTTTCCCATTCTTTTCTTGACTATGATGGTTACTCCATTTCTTCTCAGGGATTCTTGTCCACATTAGTAGATGTAGTGGTCATCTGAATTAAATTCTCCCATTCCTCTCCATTTTAGTTCACTGATTCCTAAGATGTTGATGTTCAATCTTGCCATCTCATGTTTGACCACATCCAGCTTGCCTTGATTCATTGATCTTACATTCCAGGTTCCGATGCAATACTTTTTCCAGCATTGTACTTTCCTTTCTCCTGCATTCACATCCATAGCTGAGCATCCTTTCAGCTTTGGCCCAGCCATTTCACTCTTTCTGAAGCTACTCGTAATTCCTTCTGATGTGAGAGGCTCAACTTCTGGCGTCCTATCATTTATTTATTTATATGCCCCCAAAATCCAGAGTTTCTCGGCGGCTGACAACACAAAAACAATTCATTAAAAACACTTAAAAATAAAAATACATTAAAATAAAAAAACCTGGCAGACCAGCAAGGTGGGCTAAAAAGATTTCATAAATAAAAAGGTGGGGGTGAGGATGGCTAGGAATCCAACAGTCACCTCCATTATGATAATGAGCCCCATGCCATCTCACAGAGCCAGGTCTTAAGGCCCTTCTGGAAGGCCATCAGGGAGGGGGCAGCCCTTAGCTCAAGTGGCAAGATGTTCTATAGGGCAGGAGCCACAACAGAGAAGGCTCTTCTCCTAGACCCCACCAACCAAAATTTCTAAGCCAACGGGAACCGGTGAAAGATTCCTCTGCTGCTGCTGGTGGGTCAGGAACTCCCCATCAGGGTGACACAGTTCCTCAGATAGCTTGGTCCCTTGCCATGAAGGTCTTTGAAGGTCAATGTTAACACCTTGAACTGTACCTGGAAGCACACTGGTAACCAGTGCAGCTCGCGGAACAAAGGTGTTGTGTGGGCTGATCTATTGGCCTCTAAAATCATCTGCACTGCTGCACTTTGCACCAGCTGCAATCTCCGGACACACTTCAAGGATGCAGTGGCACAGCAGATTAATGCCGCCAGTTATGTCGACCAGAAATGGCCAGCATGCTGGCAGGTCAATTCCCAAGCTCTGCATAATGGGGTGAGTGCCCATTTCTGAGCCTCAGCTTCTGCCCACCCAGCAGTTCAAAAGCACGTAAATACTGGCAAGTAGATAAATTAGGTACCACTTCTGTGGGAGCTGGCTGGCTTCGATGGGATGGGCAAGGTGAGTGACGAGAGGGTGAGAGGGCAAGTAATAAGGAGTTGAGCGGCGAGTCAAGGGTGGCCCACCCTCCTGCCGGGGGCAGAGCAGGAACTGCGGAGATGCCCAGATGCAACATCACCGGCCAGTGGGGGGAAGGTTATTTTACACTATTGTATAAAAATAACTAATCCATGTAAGCCACCAAGAGTCTTTGGAAATTGGCAGCATAGAAATGTGTAAAATAAATAATCAAGGGAAAGCCCCATGTAGAGTGCATTACAGTAGTCCAGGATTGAGATGACGAGGGCATGAGTAACTGAATTCAGGGACTCCTGATCCAGGAAAGGGCATAACTGGTGCACAACATGAAGCTGTGCAAAGGCTCTCCTGGCTGCGCTTGCTACCTGCTCTTCAAGTAGGAGTCGCAAATCCAGGAGAACCCCCAAGTTACGCACCGGGTCTGTCCGGGGTAGTGCAAATTCTTCCAGGGCGTTCACCTCACAACTGCTATAAAACCTAAAATCCAGGAAGATCCATCTATAGGATCACATTCCTATAAATGCCCAACCAGATCTCGGCAATATACACCAGGACTGAGCACGAATGTTCTGTTTCAGCAGTCCAACACACCCAATTTAGCCACATGGGCCTTGGAGTCAGTGGGTTAAAAGGGGACCTTCACTAATGTGCAGTTTTCTCTTCTCTTGTAATGGCCTACCCAGGGCAAACTCTATTACTTCTGAGAAAAGTTACTATTAGACAATGCATAGTGGTCATATATAACAAGAATTCCTAAGTGTGGCCCTATATTGGTTGAAAGAGTCTGTGATTCCAAGGTAGGTGCAGAAGCAATGTGGCTTTTTACTTTTTTTGTCTTTATCCAACTGATTTCATAATTACTGGGTATAATTATATCCCATATGTGATTCTGCTGCTCTAGGTATTGTGTTGCATAGCATTGCTGGCAGCTTAACACTACTTGCTTGTTCCAACAATGTCCCAGCATTATTTCATCAATTCTGGCTAGTTCTGCTGGCATAACTGGTATTATAATTAATAGAACTTTCACTGTTTTCTCTGCAAGTGTGTTTTAAGTTTAGGAATGACTTTTAAATTTTCCAGTAACTGAATCTTGCCATTCTTTACCTTTCTAGGAAGGCAATAGCCCTCAGGGCAATAGCCCAGGAATGAAGCTCAGCTCAGTTCAGCCAAAAAAAAGCAGTTTTTTCCGATGTGCCCTTCTGTGAGGAGCATGGCCTTAAAATGAGCTGCTGCTCAACCTTTCTGGACTTGCCCATTTGCACGGGCTTCTTTCCTCTCTGGATATGATCCCACACCAGTTAATGCAATTGGAAAAAGTGGCTCCTTTTCATAATTGATCCTTCTATGATAGAGAAGCATTAATTCCATCGCTGCTCCAGCTGATAAATGCGGGGTCATGTACATCGAGAAATCAGATACAAGAAATTTTGAAACAGGCTTTTCTTTTTCTCTCTGGGGATGTGGTTTATTAATTGTATCATGGCTAATAGAATAAGTAATTATCAAGATAATTCTAAATGATTTTTCTCTGCCTTCTCAGTCTGTGAAGAGTGTAGAGTGTAGCCTATAAGACTGAATGAAGCACTGACATTTGTAGCAGATTATTCATCCTCTCTCTTGGAGTCAGGAAAACAAATTAGTCTGCTCTTGGCACTCATTCTAGACACTCCTATGATAGAAGTTGCACAATGTCTCAAAATAAAAATAAATTATTTTTTTAGAGAAATCTCTGTTCTTATGTATAAATATCAAATTCCTTTCTTCTTGTGCTTCCTTCTCAATATAGGAGACTGATTCAGGGAGAGTATTTGACTGACTAGACAAAATGTTTTGGAGTGGATAGCTGTAAGCTAAAAACCCTTGCAATCATATAAAGACTCTCAGCAGGTTAGATATCATGTGCTTACTGCACTTTGGCCTGTCTGTGCTAATCTTGCAGTTCTTCTTTGGTATTAGATTCTTGTCTGTTTGTTTCTTACAAATTTTTGCTTTCTCCTTTGAGAAAATAACGGGATCAAAAGAAATCACAATCCTTTTCTGTGGGATTGTGCTTCTGAAATTCCCAAGTATACTTAATACTGATCCTGCTCACATACACTGCCACAATACCTGATCTTGCAATTTTTCTTCAGTGTATTTTGGATTTCAGTTTAACTTCTATATCTCTGGGAGACTCATTTACATGATGGAGTTGATCTGTTTGCAGGGTTTCTGCTTATTACAGACTGACTTGGGCTCCATGCCTCAAGCTATTTCATCAGGGCCAGAGCTGCTTCCTATGCATTATTTCACACAACCCTGTGAGGCAGTATCAGAGGGGTGAGTGTGTAAATGAAACTTGTACTCCCTCAGGATTACTGGAATAGTTTTGGAACCAATCCTTCAACTGAATAGCAAGTTACCTAAGAAACTAGGATCCTGATCTCTGACAGAATCCAAATATGGGGAAAGCTGGCCCAAAGCTAATCAGGACTTTTTTGAGAGAGGGAGATACAGCAAAGGATATATCAACTTCCTTCTTTGAAGAGCAAGATTTACTTATTTTATTAAATTTATATGCCACTAAATTCAAAAACAACTGGGAAATTCACAAGAAAGAACATTAAAAGCATAACTAAGAGATAAAAACCAAAAATATCAAATAAGATATCTCTCCGTTACCTAGGAGTATTTCCAGTTGCAATCCTTAAAATAACATTCTGGTCATATGCTGATTAATGGGAGAGGGTTTTACATCTGTTTTAGGATAGATCAGACTATTCTATGTGGCATATTTTATTTAATGTATTTAGATAGCACTTCATATTCCAAAGTATCTCCAGGCAGTTTATGCAATAATAAAAATAGTAGTAAAATTAATAATGAAACCAAATTTAAAACAATATTCTATAAAACAATATTTAATAATCATTTTAAAAGTAGTGGTTGTAGGGAATGAGGAAACAATACTCGAGCATTCATACTAGGAAGTCATCTGCAATAGGCATCTAAAGCCAGTACAGTATGCAAGCACCTCCTGAAGTTCAGGATGAAGAGCATTACAGATGGTGTCATCAAAGAGGCAGGTAGCACATGAAATCTACCAAATGGCATATTGAGCTCTTTCTGTACATAGCAAGCCTTTCCCTGATGATCTCAATGATTGACCAGGTTTATAGTGGCAAAGTTACTCTGATAAATATGCTGATGTCAAGTCATGTTGGGCTTTAGATATTATAAACTTTGAACTTTGTTTAATAGCTGATTGGCAGTTACCATAGTTGTTTCACTAAAGGTATATATAGCCAGATGCTCCATTCAGCAACCTGATCAGTGCATTCTGTTTCAGCTACAGTTTCTAAGCAAGTGCAGAGATAGTCCCACACTGTTTGTATTACAGTACAATATGCTAAATGTGAAGTTACCAGCATAAGAACAATAGCTAGGCTATACTGCCCAAGAAAAGGCATAATTAGTATACCAACCAAATCTGGCAATAGGTGAATTTATGTGAACTCAAAGTTCACATAAATCTCCAATGACAATGAGTCAAGGGGTACCCCCAAACTATATATGTATCCTTTTTGAGGGAATGCTACCCATTTAAAATAAGTAAACTTCTTATATCCAGGAACCACCAATCCCCACCAATTTATCATAGAAATTAAAATGGCAATGAGGACAAGCAAGTGGTATGCCAGGATTTAAATTACACTCTGATGCCATCTGTACACATAGGAGCAAAACCACTATAACACGATGCCTCAATCCCCAGTTCATTGAGAAAATACTGTGATAAATAGTACAGAAAGCTACTAAGAGATCAGCACAATCATGCTCCCTGTTTCCCGCAAGAAATTGTCTATCAGAGCAACTATGGTTGATTACATCTCAAAACCAGGTCTGAATCCACTGAAAAAGATTAAAATAATTGATGTTTTCCAAAAATACAGCTGCATTTGAGCGACTCTCAACACCTTGTCCCAAAAAGGAGACATTTATAACTGGTAGTTGGTGAAATCTTCTAAATCCAAACATGGTTTCTTCAAGAATAAAAACAACTACTCCCTCTTCCAAAGAATCATCTCATGGTACAAAAATGTAAAAACAGCTTATATAACTTCCAACAGCCATAAAAATATCCACACTAAACACTATCCACATACTATCTACAAATAGATAACTGATTAATAAGAGCATGTTCCTATTTCCTTAAATCAGAAACAGATTTTGGGATTGTGCAAATATATGTGATTATTTGTCAAGGGTGGTGGTAGCTGCACAATACTTAAAGCCACAAATACAGCTATTAGGTTTTTAACTAACTTGGTTATATGTGTTGTGAGAACCCAGCCATAAAATGCTTGTCTCCCTACAAATACATGGCTGCCTAGGTGGGTATTGCCTTCCTTCGTCATTAATCCATAGCTGTCCTTCCCAAAACTGCCCACTTGGTGGAAGTGACAATCATCCCTAATAGAAGGAGTGAACCAATCTTTGTTCAAGGGTATCTGGTAGCTGTCCCAGCCTGAACCTCCAAACAAGCCTAAGTCACAAAGCTGAAGGAGCTCCGCCAAATGGATATGCGAATCCAGCATACAGCCAAATTAGGTACAACCATGTTCTGTGTGGCCAAACAGCCTTTTCACGTATTCATTAAACATGGGTTGATAAAAATACTGTCCCGTCAAGAACCCAGAACCTAAGACATTATGGACTGGAGAGACAAGTCATCTTGAACCATTCCAACGCTCCCTAAATGAAAAATAGGATGTAGAAAAAAAAAATCCCCATCTGTAACCTTATAATAACAAAGACAGAACAATTATGATAAGGACACGGAAATGTCAAGTCCTTAATCTCTGCCTTTAAGAATTTGATTTTTGTCTTGCCTTTCTACCTTTATAAGGAACTCAAGATGGCAAACGTAGGTAATATTCCTTCATCCTCCTCCTTTCTCCACAACCACCTTGTGAGGCAGGTTGGGCTGAGCGAGAGTGATTTGTAAGCCCCATTACCAACCCAAACATCGTCATAAAAAACATCTTGTTCTTTCATCTCTTCACGCTTCTCCGTTCTTTCGATCTAGCAGAGAACTCGGCCATCGAGATTACGGTTCCCCTTCTCTGCTAGCTCCTGCAGCGCAGTTTCGTCTTGTTCCGCGAAGACGGGGCAAGGCCCCGCGGAGGCGCCAGCACAAGAGCTCGGCCACAACTCGAATCCGGCGGCCGGTCAGCGAGCCAGCAGGGGCTCTCCCGCTGGGGAGAGAAGAGAGCAGCCGAGGGCGGAGCGCGTGCTCGTTCCTGCGGCTCAAGCGGCTCATTCTGGTCTCCGCTTAGCCACGAAGTTCATCAGAACGACTTTGCGCCGGTCGTCCCTCTCAGTCTCATCCTCCGCGACCGGCCATGAGCTCGCCAGAGAAGGAAGAAGAGCCGCGGGTGCTCTTTCGGGCCACGCGGAGGAAAGACAGAAGGAGCGGCGACGCGCCCCGCACCGGCAGGAGGGACGGGGAGGCAAGCGTCGTACGCCTCACCCCCGCAGTGTAATCCGCTCCTCGCTCTTTACGTCTCGTGCAAAACGCGCCTCGGCCTGGCCTGTTTCGCAGCACCGCCCAACGTCTTTGCGGCTTCTCTTAACGGTCCGGCATTCGCCGCTCCGGACGGCGAACCCTCCCCATTCGCTTCTGAAGCCGCTCTAGAATTTAGCTCTCTATGGGTAAAACAGCGCTTCGCCGTCTTGGGGCCCGCCCACTTACTCCCTCAGAGGTTTCTTGTTCCTGTGTCTCTTTGACCCGGAATTACTTTCGTAGCCTTGTCGGCAGCGCCCCAGAGAGGAAAGGGGAGTGTTGACGCGCTGAAAGAAACGGGGATGTCAGAATACGAAGCTGTCCAGAGGGGCCCGCTGCGCTTCAAGGGGGGCACTGACGACGGGTCTGCGGGGAAACGGTGAGGGAAGCCTCCGAGGGCAGAAGTTGATAAAGAAGCGGCCGCGGAGACTCTTGTTTTGTTCAGTCTTCCTCTTGTTTTGAATAGTTCTGGACTCTTTTTTGGGGGAAGGTTTCTTTTGCCATTCGTCAAAAGGAGATAATAAAATGTAGCGTCTGGCTTTGGTTCTCTGTAAAAGGACGCCCTCACAGAACAAGACTCCTCATTGTCACAGCAACAAGAGGACACTATGAAGGGCAGGAGGAGGAGTGATTAATTTGGCTGTTGCCCCAAAAGGTCTTCACCTGCTGTGGGAAAGCAAGGCGAGGCTGTCTCGAAAGGAAAGCGCACTTTAGGCCCACTGTTGGAAAGGCTTGGTCAGTTACCCAGACGTTAAAAGGACGAGAAGGTGATGAGTCTGAAAAGTTGGTGGGCTTGATTGGAAGTTGAAAATGCTTAATTCCACTCCCAAAAATTAAGAATAGAAATGGAGATTCATAATTAGTGAAGTGTTTTAACATCCTGATCCTTACTGTAGAGACCACATCCCCAGACTTGATGAGGATTTCTTTGTGTGCCCTGTTGTTTGAATTTGCCTCTTTCCCTAACAAGAAAGTCCAAATAAAAAACAGTATAGATGTAGAAAGATGCCTTCTTTTTCTACCATGCTTTATGAAATAATGTTACTTACAATGTGCTTTATATTTGTCTCTTTTCAGAAAGAAGAAGAAAGACAAACAAAGAAGCAAGATTGTAGACCAGATTGTGAGTAGCAAGAATCAGGAGGAAGAAGAGGAGACGAAGCGGGCCCTGGACAAACGTACTCCAGCACAGTTGGCCTATGAAAAGACGCAAGAAAAGCGGGTCAGTGCTTGAGAGAAAAAGGGGCCACTACAGAGGAAGTTTGGGTTAAAAGGAAACATATCCAGTGCTATAGAATGTGGACAGAAGCCTCAAAAATGTTCTTTGGCAGAGTGACAATAACTTATACTCTTTTTTTTCTGTAGCAAATAGAACGAATCCTGAAAAAAGCATCCAAAACCCATAAGCAGAGAGTAGAGGTAAGCTGTTGCTTTGCAAGCATCCTGCATAATAGCAAATTATCTTGTGGCTTAGCATTTTGTATGAGCCAACCTAAGGTGCCTTTAAGGAGGAGAAAACATGGATGAGAACTTTAATCTGTGGATAGATTTAGATATTAAAATGTTATCTGTATATTGTAAACTGCTATTAAACCTAAATAATTTGTAGAAAGTTAACTAATTTCCCCTCAATCTCTCCTCACATCCTTCTGTGTTCTATAAGAGCCTGCGTGGTTTCCTGGCAGGCCATTCTTTCTTGGTCATTAGAGTCATTAGAGAAAATATTCCAACCTCCATTCCATGTACCACTCTAACTTTCCTCAAAGACAGCCATCCAATCTTTGTTTAAACATCCCCAAGTAAGGAGAATATACTTTAAGCAATCTGTTCTATTATTGAACAGCTCTTAACTATTAGGAACTGATGTCCAACCAAAGTCTGCTTTAAAATAAAATAATTTAAACCCATAATTTCTTAACTGTTGGCAGTAGACTGAAGTCTATCTCACCTTATAAAAAGCTGTCTGATTTTTGAAGAATGCACATCTTCAGCCAGCTCTTCCTGTCTGGTTAGGATCAGATCTAGGTAAGCCAGTTTTCAACCTTCTGGAAAATTAAAGTCAACAAAATCACTGAATAATTTTGGATACTTTACAATCTTGGCTGTATGGAGTGTGGACAAGTTTTTATCTCCCATGTCCCTCTTTCTTGGAAAGTTTTATAATCTGGTTCAGGAAGGCATTATTTAGTATTCTGTGTCTGTACACACTCCCATATTAATATCTTTGTTGTTTTCCTTGTATTTTTATCCAGTCTGGAACTTTCTGCTCAGGTTGCTGGTTCTCTAAACAGATATGGACTTTCATTTAATACCACTGCTCTTCCCACCTTTTGTCTGATGTATTCCTTTTAAAATGTATTACTAAAATTTTATGTGACTCCAATCAAAATTTCATAATCCAGATCCACAAGAATTAAAACAATTCACAACAAAGCAATAAAAATCACATGAGATAGAGTTGCCCCATTTTACCGGTAGTCCTCAACTTATGCCTGTTTAATGATGGTTTAAAGTTATGATAGCTTCAGAAAAAATTTCTTATGAGCTATCCTCAAAATTATGACTTTTGTACTATCAGTAGTCACGTAATTGCAGCTTGGGCACTTGGAACCTGGCTCACATTTATAACAGTTGTAATGTCTTGCAGTCATATGGTGGCAATTTGTAACCTTCCCAGCTGACTTCCAATGAACAAAGTCAATTGGGAAACCAGATTTGCTTATCAACCATGTGATTTACCTTAACAACTGAGAGATTCACTTAATAACCATGGTAAAAATGTTCATAAAATTGGATCCATCATGTGATGCTTCATTAGCAATTGAAATTCTGGTCCAGTTATCATAAATTGAGGATTACCTGTATCCCGTTTTCCTCATTAAAATCTCAGCAGAAGAGCTTCCACAAATTTAAGAAAGGGCCTCCCTAATCTTTGCAAGAGGGTACAGAGACAAGTTGTTCAGTAGAGTTGAAGCAGCCATCAAGTTTCACTCCCTATACTTTTAAGTTAAGTGAGGTGAGGTGGAATCTTCAGTGTGGTTGCACATATAGATCTGTTCTTAATACTCTACATTTTATACCAGAAGCCTTGAGACCTGTAATTTCCTTCCTGTACAATATTTTCATGCTCATCATTGGGTGCTGATGTGTTGTAGATCTCTCCCAGTCCCAGTCTACATTTAGCATCATGCTATTTTCTGGGTTCTTTTCTCTCTCTTACTTCCAAATGTGTATCCTTGTTATTAGGCTGTTAGAAAAATTTTGTTGAATGTGTTTAAAGTTTATTTTTAACTAATTCAAGTTGAATGCATACAACTAGTTCCCTTCAAATCAGAGGGATTTTAGATACTCATGGGGAACTTTGCTTAAATCAAACTCTGCCGAGTCTGAAATCTGAAAAGATATGTGTACTCTGTAACAAATTATTGGTTCCAATTTATATTTTCTTTCCTAGGATTTTAACAGACACTTGGATACTTTGACAGAGCATTATGACATCCCCAAAGTCAGCTGGACAAAATGAGCAACTTTTCCATCAACATTTCTTTTCACAAAATCTTTTGTTGTTTTTCTGAAATGAGCACAGATAGCAGTTTGGAGCTGGAACTCATTTGGCAGAATTGCTGTTTTCCTGTAATTTTCTATTCTTGGTCAAGCTTTCGCTTGAAAAGAGACACATGGCATCTGTTCCTTGACTTCAGGTTAACTGGTAAATAGTTGTTTCAGCTGCTTAATTTATTTCTATTGTATTATTGCATATTCAAGAACTTAAAAGGACAAATTAATCTTCTGCTAATTACAGACAAGATCAGACAAATACAAACAGTTAGGATTTATGCAGCATTCTCAAGGATAATTAAATGCTTGTAGTGGGAGAGTTACTCTGTGTACCTGTTTTCTCCCTTGATTGCTGCATTTAATAATATAATTATAAAATACCACAAGTACATGCAAAGGAAATAATTACAGCAGCATATTTCCAAAGTTTCTAAGCACCCCAATCTGATGACTTTACCATCTTCTCCAGCCTCAGTCCCAATACGTGAACATTTACATTGTTTATTACTTGTAAAAAACAATGAGTTCTAATGATTCCCAGCTTCATTATTGGAAGGACCACCATGTTCCCTACTTTGTGATTTAATTTTAATGATGAAAATTTGTCTAAATAAAATTATGTTAAACACATTTTCTTACTGTTTAAGTAAAGACTGAGCCTATACATTCTTGAAAGTTAAAATACTACTGCAGAAAAGCTAATTGAAATTAATGAGTCAGCTAAAACTCCAGCAAAAGTGTTTTACTTCTTACACATTTGAACCCTACTCCCATGTACAGGGATGGCAGGATAAACCTCATCTTGGTTCTGTAGCATCAGTGTTTACTTTTTGCCTCCAGAAAGAGGCAAAAACTCAGATTATATCTCAGGAAATATATGTGCTACTTCTGGTTTTGTGGTTTTTGTGAACATTGTGATTAATATTTATCTTCCTACTCAGGTCTGTTAATCCCATTTAGGGTTCTCCTCTTGGCATAAGGTGTAGAACTGTATTAGTGTTGCATACCACTTTAGGGTCTTGCAAGGGAGTGAAAGTAGTACCTGCCTACAATACCTTAAAGCAGCCATTCCTTTTCTTAAGAAAAAGGAATGTACTTTGTATCACAGACAGCAGTTGAATTCTCACTTCTGCACTGTCCAAAGTGCCTCACAGCCTCAAAGCATGAACATAATGAGGTCTGAAAAGATTTTGCATAAGTGTGAAAATTGTCAGCCTGACTTTCAGTAGGGCTTGTCTACTCCTTTGCCTCTACTCAGTGTCTTGTACTAAGGGATGAAGGTTCTAATTTTGTGTGTCATATTTAGAGCCTAGTCCTTTCAGTAGTTTGAGATAGGTCAACCATTGTACATTTCTGATTCTCTTATGACTGTTGGTTATCTACTGTGAAGAAATAGATGGAACAAATTAAAACAAAGGAAATATATATTCCACTGTAATTGAAATTTGGGCATGTTTTTAGACATGAAATTCACTATTTTAAAAGGTTGAACTTAAGAGATCTTCATTGCAATAGAAACAAAGAGTGCCTTGTTTTCAGTTTGCATTGTCGGTCATCTCTTGTAAAATTGGGCATTGCCCTTCAAGTACACCTTTCTTTCATTAGTGTATTCAGTATTTTTACATTCTGTATAGATCTGATATTGCAAAGCAAAGATTATGCCAACTGCCACAAAATGGTGCTGCCAGTTACTGCCTGGAGTGTCACACTTTTTGAATATACCCTTTTCATTACAAGGTGCTGATTTTAGCCACTAAAATATAGCTTGAAAACTGGATTCTGAACAGGTCTCCTTTTTGTGCTCTTTCCTTCCCATTCATTTCTGTTCAACAGCTGAAGCCTCACCCAAGACATCCTTCTCATCACTCTTCTATCTCATTTATAAACACTGTTTTCATCCTCAAACATCATATTTGTATTTATTAAGAATGCCACATCAAGGAATACTTTAAAAAATTATTATTAGATCAAAAATCATGTTACAGGATACTCTTACAAGAGCCAGAAAGATTTAATACAGATTGATTGGGGTATTTTTTATCCACCTTGCAAAATTTAATAAATACAGAAGTAAAAAACACAAGCAACTCTTTTCCTATCAGAGCACAATGAAACAGACCAACAGGAAAATATGGAGTTTTTTCTCCTGCATCTGAAATCTTCAAAAAGAATCCTAAGGACATTATTTGGAACATTGGTCTAAAGTAGAAAAACATTTGGATAATTAAGGCACCCACAGTGGAATCCAGTGCTATGCAAATTAAAGCCCATTTCCACAAGAAAACAGTCTTGTCCTGCCCCTTATGTGCCCCTGTTCCTTATCTTCTCTGGAAGAAATTTTGAGGGCAAACACAAGGTTGGGGAGGAGGGGGTGAGGAAGAGAACAGCTCCTTTTTTCCAGTTGTACTGATAGAAATGTATTTCCAGCCTTGAACTGTCTCTGGAATGTGCAGGCTTCTTCATCTTTATTACATTTTTGCAAGGAAATTTCTCTTATTCACGTTAACACCCAGGAATCTAAGGCAGAAACAGTTCTGTGGTACTATTTAAAGAAACCGAGGACAAAATACTACCACAGAGAATCCATCCAGATCAACACAGGGTAAATTTGTTTTGTGCTGCAAACTGCCATGAAAAGCACCTTTCTGGCAATAAGCAGTTTTCCACAGAACACATTACACAGACTGTGTTTCCAGTCAGGACGTGCCTAGCACCTTGGAAAGACCCACATAAAAAAAAGATATAAGCAAATAACTTTTCCAGTTTCACAATGTGCTGTGATGTAGGACAGGGTAAGAACAGAAGCCTATGTTCAGTTAGTGCCTAAAGCCTTAACATTTCAAAGTGGGAAGAAAAGATTTGGTCCTATATTTACTCTTTGCATGATGTGAAAGAAAGAAAGAAAAAGAAAGGTGGGTTCAGAAAAGAAGCTGCCAATCCAAACATGACTGTCAGGATGTTCTTGACCTTCAAAACTGGATGCTTCCCCCACAGATCTAAATGCTGCCCAGTTCACAGAGGGTTTGATCCAGTGTTCGGTGCAGAGTCAAGTTCTCCTCTTTCGCTTGGGCAAGTTTTTCTGATGAGAATGGGAAAAATATTAAGAACAAAAATTAAAAAAACAGGACTGGTCCTAACCTGCCTATTTCACATTCCAATCTCAGTTGCCTCTGTATAAAAAGAGAGCTGTATTTCTTCAATTACATTTTTCCCTCAATATCATGCTATTTTTATGCTGAATACATTCATCCCAAAGGCCAGCTGAAGGAGAGAAACCTGTTCTGGGATGATGAGATTCAGCTAAGTAACACCCAGGAAGTCTTACTCAGCAACATCTGGCAAAGCAAAGATGCCACAACCCTTTTATTACAGGAAGTGAATTAATGAAAGATTTAAGAGTTTAGCAAGAGTCATAGAGCTGCAAGGGGATCAAAGGTCATCAAAGCTCATCCACTGCTCAAGGTAGGAGTTACCTGGGGTAGATCTGCAAGGAAAACTCGTGATGGCCTGACCTCATTAGTTAGGGTGATTTCCAGATCGAAATGGAAAATGAAAATTTTACTCACTGGAGAACTCGGTTGAAGATTAGTGTTCAACCACTAGTTCTGTTGAGTTATTGTTCAACCTTAACTTACAAAGACGATCATTTTATAGAGCAAACAAGGAACAGATTTATGAACAGAATATATTTTATGAACAGAAAAAGAAAGCAAATGAGATAATTCCTGATAAATATATATTTTAATTGAAGTGCAACTTTTACAGAAAAAGACTTGTGAAAGCACACAGAGGCAAGGAAAGCAGAAGATTCTTAGCAGGAGCACCTAGCAGGACAGAAAGCCCCATTGTATTTGTCTACAAGGAAGTCATATCATTGAGTGCGTGGTCCAATTCCTCGCTGATAGCTTTGTATTTCAACTTTTGAGCATACAGCTCATCTGCAGGGCAAAGGGTGGCCAAAGAGGCAGGATGAAATGCCGAAGTAACAGGAGCATAGGCAAGTTCAGAGGCAATGCCCAGAGCAAGGAAAGGTGGAAGAGATGGAGAAAGGGAAAGAAAGAAATATTAAACACAGAAATGAAACAGGAGAGATACTTCACACAAAAATGCAAGATAAACTGAAAGACTTCAGCAACAAAGATTTGGAGTATTTGAACATCAACCATTCAATAGAGTGTGAAAAACATTTTGAATCTGAACTGCTTACACTGACCTACCATAATCTCTCTGGAATTGTTTTATGCCCCAAAGAGGGTTGTTTCAAGCATACAATGTTTCCAGATGATCAAATTAGGATACTTCAGATTTGAGATGGCTGTTTCGTCCCTGAAACAGGGCAGTTTGCATTCAAAAGTTTTAATTCAGAATGTTTTGCACTCCCCTATTCAGTATTTATATGTCCCACCTTGAGCCCTTAGATCTTCAATTGCATTACTTATAAACATTGTTTTTTAAAAAAAACTATAACGTAACCAAGTAAAGACCAACCAATCAAATTGGTTTTGGTGAGAAAGGTAGAGCCTTAACTAAATCTTAGTTAGCCTTAACCTCAGGTGCTGTGTTAAATTGTACTGTGATCTAAGGTGAGATTGTCTTAAGGCTCTCCAGGGCAGGAAAAAACCTTCTAGAAATCAATTGACGGAAATGCAACAATACAAACAGTGCCTCATAAGAGCTTTCCACCCCAGACTTCAAAAGCTTTGCCCCATACCTTCCAAATCATCAATGGTCTTTTCCAGTTTAGCGACTGTTCTCTCTGCAAACTCAGCTCGTGTTTCAGCCTAAAAGCAGATATTATTAAAAGGTTGTAAGACTAATCAGAGACCACTTTTCCCCCTCCATTTCCAAGGTAACATGATCACTGGCCTCACTCACCTCCTTAAGCTTGTCAGTCAGAAGCTTGATTTCTTCTTCATACTTGTCCTCTTTTTCAGAGTACTGTGAAAATAAGATCCAACATGAATCATTTTGTTTGAAAGAAGAGGGAGGGGGGAATTGCAGACAAAAGCAACTGAAAGCATCTGACACCTTGTGCAAAGATCTAGCTTTCTGGAGAATAATGTGAGAAAAAACAAAAGAAAAGACAACCAATGGGTGGATCCATTTATAGTGACAGAGAATGCATTGTTGGAAGACTTGAAGAGTCTCAAATCACTTTGAGGAACATCTATCTGCACTAAAAGCAAACACTGACTTGATGCAACATAATCAGCATCCCATAATACAGCACTGCTATTTCCAAAGTCAAGACTGACATAAGAGTGGCAGAGATTTTTCAAGTGCATTTCTCGGGCTTTAAGATTGTATCCAACTCTAAGAAGAGCTCATAATATATACATTATTTTCTCTAAATGCAGAAACACTGGGGCAAGAGACAGTGACCTAATGACCTTCCACAACTGACCCTAGATTCGAACCTGGTTCAACATTCAAATCTCTGTATATTGGCTTTCATAAACCTCCTTGCATAGAAAACCTGCAACAAAATTTTGTTCGGTTTCAAAGCAACCTTGGGTGAGATTGTGCTACTGATTTCAGCTGCATGGAAGGCACGGAAAAAGTTTCTCCCTGCCACTTTATCATCCTGGAGTGATAAGCTTCAAATCAGTGGCCTGTTGATGTATTTTGAAATCAGCAAATATCTAGTGAAACTTGATTATATGCCATCAAGTTGGTGTCAACTTTTAGCTAGATTTTCTCCATGGTGATCTATCCCTGATCTGGCCCTTCAAGTCGTCTGATGGTGTGCTCATCACCACTGTAACTGAATCCATCCACCTTGCTGCTGGCCATCCTCTTCTGAATAGTCTCAGCAGTGAGAATAAAGCCATAGGCTACTAAAACTGAATACAGGGAAAAGGAAACCACCTTGATGGTTTCGCAACAAAGTTTAAAAAACAGGCATCTGGACTGGATTTTTCTCAAGTCGAAGACGTTTCACCTTTAA
>JANHZU010002784.1:438943-449051 GCA_032468055.1 Acrochordus granulatus | reverse complement strand
TACTGAAGCTGAAGCTCAAATATTTTGGCTACCTAATGCAAAGAGAGGACTCATAGGAAAAAAACATGATGCTGGGAAAGACTGAAGGCAAAAGAAGAAGAAAGGGACGGCAGAGGATGAGATGGCTAGATAGCATAATCGATGCAATGAACATGAATTTGAGCAGGCTCCGGGAGACATTGGAGGACAGGGTCACAAAAAATCAGACACAACTTAGCGACTGAACAACAACAACTCCTTGTTGGGTCTGCTTTTTGCCCAGTTTTTGCCATTTAACTATTGTTTATGTTTGCTGATATTTAATAAATAATAATAATATTCTATTTTTTGCTAGGTGAACTGAATGAACTGTATGCTTGCTCTGATTTGAATATAGGGGTTGACTGTGAGTGTGCTGGGTGTAAATAAGCTAGAAATTACCCACAATAGCTTCCCAGTAAAAATGGTTATGGGTCCAGCGAGAACCAGAAAATAAACTCCTGGACTGAATGGAAGCATCCTAAAGTCACAAAAGCATTCCCCTCTTTATTTTAAATTGTTTTTGATATGTAAGATTTATAGTCATTTGAGTGGGACAAAGAACAGGGTTTTCTTGCAAATTTCATAGATGTTAGAAAGCATTATATTACTTTGGTAACTTAAATCCTTGTGAAGGTCACTTCAACAATCTCATTTCACAGATGGTAGCTTTATGAGCTGATTTGTAGAGATCTAGTGATACATCAAGGAATGTTTGGGGACACATTGCAGGGCTGATCTTTTTACTGAACTAACTAGATAGTAATCCCATTAGCTGGATAAAAAATGCATAAAATGATAACTTTTTGTCCCCTAAAGTGACTTTTTAAACTTTATGAAATGTGAAGGAATAAACTAAATTATGAAAAATCATCTTTTAGAATTAAAATTGGATGTAGGGGTCATTGTTATTTTAAAAATGGTTTTTCTTTCTTTAAAAGGATCAGGGAGGTTTTAATTTGATCAGAAGAGCAGGCTTTTAATTTTTTCTCCTCTCCCTCCCATTTCCCCAATCCAAATCCCCTTCTTCTAGACAATTTTAGTGCAAGAAAGATGGTCCATAAGGATAGAGATTATAATGTGTTTTAGGTCAGTAGGTGTAACCCTGCTGCTTTCTAAAGTCTGTTGTCCAATCAAATTAGCTGCCCCCTAAATCTACTCTGAAGCATCAGGAAATCAAAAAATAGATTTACATATACTATGACAGTTTTGGTCCTTAAACTTTGGGAATGTGGGTAATTGGTTTTGAAGAACCAGAATTTTATTTTTCTGAAAATATATGACTCTGTCTCTGAACATTCAATTGAAATGAAAGGAAAAGCAAAGCAAAGTACTGTAACCATTTCTGATATAAAGTGTGGATGAAGTTTTTATTATTTTTTCTTAAAAAAGGAGGGGAGAACTGTCGTTACATCTACAAGTATAACCTCTATCTTTAACCCTTCTATATGAAGTAAAATACTTTCCATTGTTGAGAAAATGTCAGAGTTGTTTGTGCAAGACTTAGAAAAGCAGATGTATAAAAAAAGAAAACAAAAGTCCAGTTACCATGACTAAACCTCCAGACAACTCTACTTGGATGACTGAGAAATCTTCACCTAGAAAGTGTTATGTCTTCTTCAGTTCAGACAATACATTGTGCCAGCCAGTAACCTTTTATTCCTACTTAACTACATTGAAATGGAAGGATGAAGTCTCTGTTGTATGAGCTGAATTCTTGTGATTGCCTGAACATTGACAACAAAAGAAGGCAACTTTAAGAGGGAGCATTTCTAACATACTTGGGAGAAGTTAGGCTCAACCAACAGAAATATACTCCCCCATCTCCCAGAAAAAATATCTGTTGAAATACAGGACAGGAGGCAGTTTGCATTATCTAATCAAATGTCTGTGAAATCTCTTCCTTAGTTTTGCCTTTCCAGTGTAGCAGAGATAACAGGAATTCTGACTGTATTCTGGGCAGGAACTTTGCTTTCTCTCATTCTGGATTTTGACAAAACAAAAGAAGCCAGCTAGATATAAGGTGCTTGTTTTTTTTTCCACTCCTAGATAAAATTGTTAGAAATTCCCCAGATTATGTTTTCCTTTGCCATGAGCAAGACCCATTGACGTCACAGAGTTGCCAACTTTTGTAAAACTGTCTCTTGCCAGGGCAGAACCTTATGGGAAAAGAAGGACAATGAAAGAAAACTTGGGAAATTTAGGGAAAGGAGAAACATCATGAAGTATTATTTTTCCCTGGGGTTAGAAATTAATCTTTGAAGCCCTTATAGAATAATAGGTGAAATGTTTTCAGGAACATTATTACAGTCAGTTACATTGCTAGAATAAAATCAACCTTTCTTGGCCTGGTGACCTTCAGTTTCATTGGACCACATGTCCCACATGTCTTTACTTAAGCTTCCCAGTCTTCCATCCTCTACTTCAGTCTTCTCCAATGTAAGTGCCTTTCATAGTGAGTGGACTTCAGTTTCAGAATTCTCAGGGTTATGCTAGCTAAGAAATTCTAAAAACTGAAGTCCACTCATCTGGAGGACCCTTAAGATGTGGAAATTTAGTGCATTCGACTTTTCCTGCTCTACATGGTTCCCTATACACTTGGCAGTGTTCGCATTAGACTAGTATAAAATGTGATTCACTATTCTGTGACTTACTATGTGATATAAACTCAGCCAATATATCATTTTGGTGAGTTCAACTCAGACAACTAGGTTAACTGAGCAACCAGAGGTTAAGTAAACCATGGTTTTGGGTGCTGTATGAACACCAAAGTCTCACCAGTTTTAATTTAGGTTGCAGCCCTCTGCCAACTTAGTAGAAACTTTACCAGATGCACAGAATATTTCAGTCATTCCAGTTTCTTGTTATATATTTGTTCCACATCCCTCAGCAAATTATACTTCTTAGGTCAAGAAGCTTCCAAGTCCTAGGAATTTCCAGTTGGAAATAGCTGGAAAGACCCAAGGATTATAGTGTGATGTTAGTCCCAGTTTTGCATTACACTATGCCTATAATTGATGGGAAAATGTATTTGACTTATCCACGAATGCACTAGTCTCCTGGGTTAATTCTGAAATTATCTGATACAGCATTATAAGAAGGCAGCCAATGAATTGTCAAAATGCATATGGCCAACATGAAGGTTAACGATTTATCTCATTATTTTTGTAATTATATTTGCTATTATAGATATATTACTCTATTATATTGTGCAGCTGTAATACATTTATTTATAATATTAATCATTTACTCACTGTAGTATTTTCATCTCAGCATGGCTGTCAGTAGCTTTGGAGAAGGGTGATCTATAGATGCCACAGTAGTTTTCTTTATGCACTTTCAGAGTAAAGAGCTACAGAGAATGTAAGATTCTCCTTCATGGAGGGAGTACCTGCGGCTTTTATGAAGCCCAATGATTCTATTCTCTGTGAGTACCTAAAGAAAGAGAACCGCTATACTGCCAATAATATATAATAATTATATTAATTAGTACTGCAAGATATTTGGCAAATATTAATTTCAATATGGCTTGTTCAGATAATCTTGAGACAATCTGATTGGTATTTATAAGGAGAATAGTCTTTCATATAGTCATTGTGGGTTATAATAATAATAATTCTATTGAAGTTAATTGTGAGAAAGTATGAGAAGCGTACAGCTGATTACTGAGTGTATATTGAGTAAAAGTTGGAACTCAACAGGACTCTTGATTTTAAGTAGCTTTCTACACTTCTATGCAGGCTTAAGACTAGTCTTGGAAACAGTTATCACAAAAACACTTTCTCGAAAGGTAACTGGACATTTTTTGGTTTTTCTGTTTGAAGACATTGAGGTTCCCATCCAGGAAGCATCTTGGATGGGGAGCAAAACGTCTTCAAAACAGAAAAAACAAAGTCCAGCTGACTTTTGAGAAAGCTTTTTTGCAATAATCATGACCTGGATGACTGACAATCTCCATAGACACTTGGAAACAGTTGAATATATTCACATGGTAAATGTCATGGGCAAACCCATCTATACTAAAATATAATCTATACTAAAATATAAGATGATTTAACCTGAATAAATATTATTCTATGCAGCTCATTTCTCTGTTCTCAGCTTCTAAATCACGCTGACTGAAAACAACATAGAAAACATGATTGCTGTATGTAGTTAGAATTGTGGACATGTACACTGCAGTGCTGACATTGCAGCCTGTAATTGCATAGGCAGAGTTGTACACTTATAGTGAAAATATACAGAATTCTGTGTAATCATGTACTTCCTAGGTATACTGTAGATGTGGCAACTTGGTTTAAAAAAAACAGCTTTTGATGGATATTTGTAATAAAATCATAGATTTTGCTAGTTCCATGTATAGAGAAAGATTGTTTCTTCTAGGGGCTGATATGGTTCCCCCTAATTCTTCCCAAGCAGGAAGAGAGTTTTTAAATCAGGAAATAAAACTTTTTAAAGTACTAATAACTGTGGGGACAGGGTGCCAGGAAGGCAGCATGGGCCAGATTGGGAGATATCAGCCCATGGGTGGGAGGTTTCCACTTCCAAATTATCTTTCTTAAAAAAACTGCTTAGAAGTAAGGGAGGCGCGTTCAATTCTATTCCCCACTCTCTGATTCATATGGTCATTTTATCTAGTTTACAATGAGAATATAGGTAGTCTTCGACCTATGACCATAAGAAAGCCTACCATTACAGTTGTAAGCTGCAACAATCATTAAGTGAGTCATCATGTGACTGTATCCAATTTTATGACCTTTTTTGTGGTGACTGTTAAGTGAACACAGCGGTTGCCAAGCAAACCCATTTTTCACTATGGGCCATTTTTTGCCAGAAATCTGAAGTAAACACTGTTTTCCTGCAAAAAAGTAATAAATAATGGTCAAGTGACTGCAGGACACTGCAAAGATAAATGTGGGCCAGCCATAAGTTGAGGACTACTTGTATGAATTCCATATACTGTAACTCCAAGATCTTTCACTTCAGTGCTGAGACTCATGTTTTGTCGATCAAAGCCACAATCTATTCTCAGAGTTAGTGTTGCCAAATCTTACAGGTGGATAAGAGATATTTAATCTATGTCCGCCCACCCATTCTTTCAAATCTAGACCCTAAAAACCACGCTCTCCATTCTCCTGATCCTAGAATTACAGATCTCCGATTTAAAATGCTTTGCAGTGAAATTATTTTAAAAAATACTACATGATGATTCACTCAGTCCTTTGAAAGGGTAGAGGTGGTCGTTCTTCAAATCAATGGTTTCCATAAACATGGGGGGAAGGGAGAGACATCCCTCAAACGAAAAAAGAATCTCAAACAAGTGTAATTTTTCCTCTTTTCCCCCTGCATATGTGATTTTTAACTCTGCCCCTAATTTGTTGAGCCCAACTTATTTTTCTGTTTATTTAAAAGTTTTTTTTATTGTGTCAGGAGTGCCTAGATATCACAAATCACCCAAAGTCTCCAAGTTGGAATGCTCTACATTGCAACTAGCAGTTTTACCTTTGAAATTGCTTTCTTGTGCGTAAGCCATTGCATCTTCCTCTGCAAGACTTGGTAGAGGAAGTTGTTCTGGGATTGCAACCAAAACTGCGAAATGAAATCTTCCATTGAAGAGAGGCATGGCACTGATAGTGGTTAGGCAATGTGTGGGAGACACAGACACTGTGGCATAGCATATCCATAAGCCCTATGGTAGATTGTATCATCTACCAGTGTGAGGTGTGGGAACAAAAACCATCGAGATGCTTAAAATTTCTGATTAGCAAAAACACTGCAAGTGTTAAACAAAATAAAGATAAATGATAGAAGAAATATTTGTGGTTCAGTGTTGAACTCCTTAGTGCTCTCTGAGCCTGGTTGTTGACTTGCAGACATTTCATCACCAAAACTAGGTAACATCAGTGCATGAAGAATGTATCACCATTTTGAGATGATCTGGCAATGATTTCACCAAGTACAACATATTTTCTGGAAGACTATAAAGATGACCCATTTGAATTGGGCCCTTGATCTAAAGAAAGCCAGTCCAGGACCATTAGGGAGTAGTCCTCTTTGACTATTGCTAAGTTTTGAATGAATTTTGGAAAAATGGAACTTCATCCCTCTTTATTCAAGGATGGAAAAAAAGAACCAACTATCTTTTTACATATTTCAGAAATATGGATAAAGTGTGTAGGAAAAATGTGGCTTTATTGAGGAAAGAAGCACGGCTTCTAACATATTCCTATTTAAATCTGTATTAGTAAGGAATTGCATGTCTTGAATATGGTGCAGCTGATTCCTTGGCGGTTGCTGCTAAAGTACAAGGGGTGATCTTACTGCTGGGACTATTTTCCATTATCTACTCCTGGTGAATGTTGTGTCAATGTAAAAAAAACAACAGGTGGGGAACCCCCTAAGTGTCTGAACTAGCTATCACAAGTAAAGAATAAAAGGCAAATGAGCTAGTAGGCTAGATCAGCTAGCTAATTCTGCTTGGAAAGAATCTTTACCCTACTGTTTACAACAAGATACCAGTCAGAACAAGGCAAAGTTGCCAGAGGCAATTTAATTGCAAAGGTTTGCTTATTAGTAGAGTACACTGCTTCCCTGTAAATGCAGAAAGATTAAAAAGGACTTAGGCCTGACAGTATTTGTTGCTTCATTATTACTTTACTGTTCTTTTATTATATCTATTTGTTATGTCTGCTTACTGCTCTCTGCCTGGAATTGTTGTTTTAAGCATGGAACCAATAGTTAAGAAAATACCAAGAATGTTAAATCCTTTCTCTGCCCCCAGGGACTGAGGTGCTCTCATCCTTAAAATCTTTTTAATTTGAAGACAGAACTGTCAGTTCTATCCAATACTTGTCCACCCACTTGCCTTTGTACTTTATATAAATAATAAAAATGTTGCTCCAAGTGTTGCAACACTATTCTTTGTAGTTTTCTGAAACTCTGAAGAAACAGATGGGAACTGGAGTTCAGTCCCATCTGTTTTAGCCTAGGGCTATTAAAACCCTTGCAGAAACAAATCAAGGCCCTTTCGCATTATCTCTAAACTGGCTTATCATATATACTGGTAGTGCTCTACTTATAATCCTTCATTTAATGATTTTCTGAAGTTACAATGGCCTTGGAAAGGGTTCTATGTTAAAGCACTTCTGACTTTTGCAAAATGTTGTACACCCCCCATTGCAATTCAGATGCTTGGCAACCAGTTCACATTAACAACTGATTGCAGCATCCCATGGTCAGGTGACTGTGATTTGCACACCTTGCTATGGTTGGGGGGCTTGTGTGCTCCAAAGAAGATGAGAGCTATGCCATAGATCCAACTATACTGGACAGATCTCATCAGAGCATCTGATAAGATCTGACAAAGAGTGCTTCCCTCCCATAAAAAAATATGAGACATAATTTACAGAAATCCATACTGGCTCAGTCATTGCTTGGGTTAACAATTAGTTATTGGAGTTCCTGGCATCTGGTGAAAAATCAGCTACAGGATTCCATTGGAGAAAGAACACTCTAGTATCCTTTCCAAGAAAACCCCATGGACTGTAACAAAAGGCCAAAAGATAGGATGCCGGAAGATGAGCCGCTCAGATCAGAAGGAATTACAAGTAGCTCCAAAAAGAGTGAAGGGCCTGGGCCAAAGTTGAAAAGATGCTCAGCTGTGGATGTGATTGCAGGTGAAAAGAAAGCACAATGCTGTAAAGGAACAGCACAGGAACCTGGAATGTAAGATCTATGAATCAAGGTCAGCTGGATGTGGTCAAACATAAGATGGCAAGATTGAACATCAACATCTTGGAAATCAGTGAACTAAAATGGACAGGAATGGGCAAATTTAATTCATATGACCACTATATCTACCAGTGTGGACAAGAGTCCCTTAGAAGAAATGGGGTAATCATCATAGTCAATAAAAGAGTGATAAAAGCAGTATAAGGTACAATCTCAAACAATGACAGAATAATCTTGGTTTGAATTCAAGGCAAACCATTCAACATCACAACAATCCAAGTCTCTCCCCCAACCACAGATGCTGCAGAGGCTGAAGCTGATTGGTTCTATGAAGGCCTACAACACCTTCTAGAACTCACATAAAAATATGTTTTTTTATCACAGAGGATTGGAATGAGAAAGTAGAAAGATAACTGGAATAACAGGCAGGTTTGCCCTTGGAGTACAAAATGAAGCAGGGAAGAAGTCAAGAGAACAAGCTGGTCATAACAAATACACTTTTCCAACAACCCAAGAGGGGACTCTATACATGAACATTGCCAGATTGTCAACAATGAAATCAGATTAATTATATTCTTTTCAGCCAAAGATGGAGAAGCTCAATACAGTCAGTAAAATCAAGATCTGGAGCTGACCGTGGCTCAGATCATGAGCTGCTTCTTGAAAAATTAGGCTAAAATTGAAGAAGGTATGGAAAACGACTAGTCATTCAGGTATGACCTCAATCATATCCCTTATGAATATTAAATGGAGGTGAGGATTACATGATTAAGGGATTAGATCTGGCAGACAGAAGCCTGAAGAACTATGGATGGAAGTATGTAATATTGTACAAGAAGTTGCTACTAAAACCATCCCAAAAAAAATAAAAGCAAGAAAGCAAAGTGGCTGTCTGATGAGGCTTTACAAATAGCTGAGGAAGAAGGAAATGAAAGGCAAGGGAGAAAGGGAAAGATATATCCACATTTTTAAGGCTGTATTAGGCCTACATTAATTAATATATTATCTAATAAAAATTAGCCATATGGCAAAGTCAAGCATGAAAAAATTAGCCATATGGCAATGTCAAGCAAGTGGAAAAGTAAGAACACCAGCTTTGCAACCAAATGCAGATTAATATGAGCAATCGTTTTTCCTGTATCAACTTATGGTTGGGAAATGAAAAAAATGAAAAAGCTAGACAAGAGGAAAATTGACCTGTTCAAGCTGTGGTGTTGGCAGAAACTCCTGAGCATTCCATGGACAGCAAAAGTGATGAACAAGCAAATTCTAGAATATATTAAACCAGACACGTCCCTAGTCAGCAAAATAATAAAACTGAGACTTACTTATTTCGGCCATGTCATGTGATCAAACTAATTAGAAAAAGATTTTATGCTTGGAATGTTTAGTGGCAAGAGAAAACCAAGTACCCAAAGTACATGGTGGTTAGACTCCATCTAAGAAGATAAGGACTGGAGCATATTGAAACTGAAAGAAATGGCACTGGATTGAAAAGTGTGGTGAGCTTTGGCCCATAGGATCACTTATAGTCAGACACAGTTGAACAACTGATCATAATCATCATACCCAACTGAATGCAGATTTCCAGAGAATGTCAAGGAGAGATAAGAAAGTCTTCCTAAATGAACAATACAAAGAAATAGAGAAAAACAATAGACCAGGAAAGACTAGTGATCTTTCAAGAAAATTGGCGATATCAAGGGAACATTTCATGCAAAGATGGGCATGATAAAGATTAAGAAGAGATGGCAGGAATACACAGAAGACCTATACAAGAAAGATCTAAATGTCCCTAATAACCATGATGGTGTGATTGCTGACCTAGAGCTAGACATTCTGGAGTGGTGGGCCTTTTGAAACATTACTAACAACAAGCTAGTGGAGGTGATGGTATTCTAGCTGAACTATTTAAATTCCTAAAAGACAATGCTGTGAAAGTGCTGTACTCAATATACAAGCAAATTTGGAAAACTCAACAGTGGCCACAGGATTGAAAAAGAATTTTTTCAATCCCAAAGAAGGGATTTCAGTTCCAAAGAATGTTCAAACTACCTGATAACTGCACTCATTTCACAAACTAGCAAGGTTATGCTCAAAATATTACACACTTGGCTTCAACAGTATGTGAACTGAGAACTACAAGATGTACAATCTGGGTTTCGAAGAAGCAGAGGAACTAGAGATCAAATTGCCAACAATCTCTGGATCATGGAAAAAGCTAGGGAGTTCCAGAGAAACATTTACTTCTGTTTCATTGCCTATGCTAAAACCTTTGACTGTGTGGATCACAACAAACTATGGCAAATTCTAAAAGAGATGGGAGTACCAGACCACCTTACCTGTCTCCTGAGAAACT
>JANHZU010002784.1:428337-438843 GCA_032468055.1 Acrochordus granulatus | reverse complement strand
TTTGGATTAAAGGTGAAACGTCTTCTACTTGAGAAAAATCCAGTCCAGATGCCTGTTTTTTAAACTTTGTTGCGATCTAAACAAAAGGAAAACAAAAGGAAACAAAAACAGCCAAAAAAAGGAGAGATTTGCTGCTTTTAAAGAACTTCCTTTAAGGCAAGGCCAGTTTTAGACTAAGACCCAGCAGGCACTAGCCTAGGGCACCAAAGCTTAGGAGAAACCAACCTCATTCCTCTGTCTGAAAACAAAGGCTATTCTAAAAATGTAAATCATTGCATTGGCAGGAGGTGGTACTATCAGTCAATGTGGCCTGAAGCACCCATATGCCCATAACCTGGCACCACTTTAAAGTACAAACTTTTGTAAATTGCAGCTCCTTCATTGAAAACATGCAGTGGCTAAACTCTTAAAGGTTTTAAATTGGGATGGGGGAAGGAAGGGAGGAGAGGACAAGAGAGTTACACAAATTAGATTTGAGACAGAATATAAGAACCTTATCAATTAACCTTATTCATTAGTAACTCAAATGTGTTAAAAACCCATTGTGCTCGTGAGATGGCTTGAAACCTTCTGATATATATGAGTTCAGCAGTCTCTTGCTCAGTTGGGCTGGTAAAGATTCTCTGTCCCAACATGGCTACTTTGAGATCTGTAGTAGAATGTACAAAAATTAATTAAATAAAATGTCAGTTTGGTGTAGTCGTTAAAATGCTAAATAGAATTTGAGAGGACATATATTCTAGCCTTCTTATAGTCATGGAAAGCAGCTGGTTGATATTGTGCCAATCACTCTCTCTTAGCCAACCAGCCAACCAGTCTCACAGGGTTGTTACTGTAGGAAAAACAGAAGGAGGGAGCATTATGCACACCACCTTGGATGCTACACAATAAAGGTGATACTAGACATCTTCTGATATCTGGCAACCTTAGACTAATTCAGCTCTCCTCCTACAATGTCTTTAAAGTATAGATGTTTTATACATTGCTGTGTCTGGTTTTCAATTGCATTCAATTATTTTTCAATACATTTCTGCTTTATTTTTGCATTTCAGTTTTATTTTTGCATGTGAATACTTTACTGGCATTTGCAGGTAAGATGCAGATGCTTCAAAGAACACTAAATATCTCTCCTTAAAAACACACAGACACAAAGAAGTTATTGCCTTGCATCCTAGAGAATATTGGAGAGATATTTAAGTGTACTTAAATCTTGTTCAGTTCCTCATGAATCTATAGACAAATCTTCACCGCCTTGAGTAAGTTAGTGGCTCTGCTATTTGATAGTTTTTCTAAAGCATTTTTGCAGAGTAAAATGATAGCAACTCTACTTTTCTTCTGTAGGTTTGCAGATTTTCCATGGATGGATGGATGGATAAATGGAGAGAGAAACAATCCACTGCTAGTTCAGCCTGCTCTTAATCAGCTGCAGAAATCCTATCTTAATGTATATGATGCTCCCCAAGTGGCTTCTAGCCGTCATTCATTCACTCCATTTTGTGTCTATGAGATAAACAGCATGGTATGGACACCTCCTCTAAACTGCACGGTTTAAAATGTTCTCTTAGGTTAAAGGATTCAAACTAGGACAGCAACAAAATGCAGTAAACAACCAATCACATGACTGTAAGCGAAGAGGTCATTTCTGGGGAAGCGAGAGTGCAAGCTTTAAAAAGATCTCAGAAGAAATGAGAGACTGAACCAATCTCAAATGCAACGATGATCTCATTCCTTATTTTGAGACACTGAGTGTAGTAGAGGAAAAAAGGAGCATGAGGATTATTTTGGCTACCAGTATGCACACATGATTGGCTAGCTGTCTAGAAAGGAATGCTCTTCTTTTATAAATGGCCATCCGGCTTTTGAAGTGAAATCATATCAGAGGGAGCTAGGCTTACTCATATCCCATATTTCAGGTTTCTGGGGTTCCACTCCACATTGTATCTGAAATGGAGATATGCCAAACATTTATAAGCAGGCAGTTAATTGGAAAGGCATGTCTGGCCTAACTGCAGCGAAGGGGCCAACTGGTTGCAAAACACAGTAGCCCAGGGATGCAGCTAAACAATATTGAAAACTGAACTTAATGAACTTATATGTATGTATACACAACTACACATACACATATATTTACTGTGTATTCATTCACACAACTATCATTTCTTGCTTGTCCCATACTGCCGTTCCATGTTTTATAACTGCTTTAAAATACAGACAGGGTTGCTTCCCCTAGTTTAAAACAAAAAGGGAGCATTCAGAAGAGGTATACAGCAAATGCTGTACTTTCTCATTTTAAAGCCAGTTAGGAATAAAAAGGATTTTGTTTCTGCTGCCCTAAGAGATATAGAGAGAGATGGGAGGGATGTATGTAAATTTTGTGTTGTTTCATTTTAGCAGAATAATTCTTAATTCACCATTTGTGGAACCTCAGGAGGAAGGACACTCTGAATACTGATAGTTTCAAAATGGCAAGAATGAACCTTAATTGGTTGGTGTTCTTTGCGAGTACTAGACCCTCAAATTATAGGCTCAAAACATGCTTTGAGTACTAGCACAAATCTGGGAGGGAGGGGAGGAAATGAATTTGGGAAGTATTCTGAATGGTTAACTTGCACTGCAAAGCCTTAGAAAATGGAAAATTTAGTAATTTGGAAAAGATCAAATTCTGACTTATCAATAACTAAATATACCTACATATGCACATAAATTTATATACACATAAATTCATGTAGTATATATAGTATAAAAGGTAACGGTTACCCTGCCAGTCATGACCGACTGTAGGGTGCGGTGCTCACCCCCATTTCCAAGCCGAAGAGCCAGTGTTCGTCTGAGGACACTTCTGTGGTTATGTGGCCAGCATGACTAGACGCCAAAGGCATACGGACACTGTTACTCATGTTTGTGTGCTTTCAAACTGCTAAGTTGGCGGGAGAGTATATATACTGTATAAACAAACTTTCCTTCTCGCTACCTTATCATTCATTTCTTTCCACATGGATCCACATATACTTCCTTCCATCTCCCATCATGGCTTTGGTTATTTATGGCTTTCATATAACATTGTTTTGTAAGATAAAGAGCAGATTAGGTTCCTAGCACCAGTCAACTCATACATTTCCCCAAGCATGCTTCTTTGTTGTTCTATGCAAGCTATGATCTCCAGTTTGAACACTATCTCACAAGCCCACGTATTGTCTGATGAGCTAAAAAGTACATGCAATATACAGAGACACATTTGGATCCTTCAGCTTCTTCACTTGGCTAATTGAGACCTACTACAGATCAATCCAACCCTTATGGGTCTCTATACGCATGTGTATTATACTTACATACACTTTCACCAAAACCCACAACCACCTTAAAAAGGGCAAGATCAAGATAAAAAATTATGGAATAATAACAACAGATTAATATTATATGCATATTAAAATGTAAGCCATTTATAACATTTATATATATATATACCCCATATACTTCTCTCATATACAAATCACTCTCTTATCATACCTAGATCCTTCTGCCTTCCAGCAGAAATAGCAAAAGAACATCAACAACAGAACCAGGATGAAAACAGAGTTAAGAGAATGAATAACAGTTCTAGAAGGGAAAGAAAAGTAGGGGAACAAAATTAGATAGAGATCAAGCAAGGAGTTAGAGTTAAGAGTTAAGTTAAGAGTTAGTCTCCAGCTGAAGATTGATGGGATGGTTACATAAATAGCAAGCTACAAGCATCTTCATTCTCAGTAAAAAGACCTGCCTCCCTGCTGGCTCCTTAAAAGGCTATTAAAGAATAAATAAAAATTTATCTGCCCTAATATATTCTGGGTTCCAAACAGGAAATAGTTCAGTTGCTAGACTTCGTACCCCTATCCCTTTTATCTCAATAAATCTTGCGAAAGAAATTTGGTGAAATCGGGTTGGAAATTATTTCAGTGTGGTAAATGCAATTTAATTCAGAATCCACAAAGCCCTTGACAAGGCTTTTCAAAAGCACTACCAAGCACAATACAAGCAGTCTTTGTAAAAAAAACAAATATGGTGTCTCTCCAGCATCACAAGACAAAATTGCTCTGGAGAGAAGATCCCAGTAACAATAGACATTAGCTTAAATTAATACTCACTTGTATTCATCCTACCTTAAATGCTGTGAAAGTAAAAACATAAAATTTCACTTCCATTCCTGCCCTTTGACTATATATAGTTCCAAGCTTCTCAATTAGAATCGGGAAGGAAGGAAGGAAGGAAGGAAGGTCATAGGATCATAATAAGGTTCATTTCATTTTATTTTTCATGAAAAATTATTTCATGTTGTAAATTGCAGAACTTCAGATGCAGGACCTATATTTTGTTATTACTAATAGGTTAAATATTAGACCACCTAATTATGAATTTTAATACCATAATGATAACTGAAATATTTTTATGACTTCCAGGTTTGTAAAACTCTTAATAGTAAATTCCAAAAACAACAGCTTTCTAATATGAAATTATTCACAATACTGTATATTTATTTTCCAACACTGAAGTATAACAAAAGCATTCCCTCTGACCAAAGGAAGATAAAGTAGGCTGTCAAATATTTGGCTGCATAGTGTGGCAGCTAACACCTGTTGGTTTGCTATTTTTGGCAAGAGGCAGAAGAAACTGATTTAAATGCATATTTTATCATTATCGCCTGGCTGGTAAGCTCAGTCAGAACAAGTCTAACTAAGTTTAAAATCATGATACTACACTCTGTAAAATGCAATACACAAATGTGGACATTGTATGGCATCACAGTGCTATTGCTGAAGCATTTATTCTTTTAATAGAATTGTGTGATTTAAGAAGGTAATTTGCATCTGTGGTTAATTTCTATGCATTTCCTGAAACTTCTCCCGCAATCCAATAAATCCATAGGCTCTAGAATATGTCTTGAGTTTTTATTCTACCCTGCATTTTCTTTCCACAACTAAGTTCTCAGTTTGATACGTATTCTAATAATTCTTCTTGTCAGCCTAACTCTGGTGACTTTTAGCAATCTAATTTCTGATAAATGCTACAATTGGAATATTGTGAGTGCTATATAGTATCCCATATAAACTTTTTAATATAATTTACAGGCTATTTCAGATATAGGTTGATGAGAAAAACATTCACAATTAATACAAATGGTAGAAACAAAAAAATGGAGTTTACAGTTAACAAGTATTGTATGTAGAATGCTACAAAAATCTATAAGTTAGACTTCTTCCTATTCTCTTCCCCGTCTTCATCTAAGAACCCTATGTCCTTTATTTATAAAATATTAATGTAGCCAAATATTGCAATGCTTTAAAATGCAAATCTGTAACTGTGAGTACAAAACTGAAATATCAGAAAGAACACCAACTCATAAAATTTATTGCTTTATGCTAAGGGGGAAAACCCAATTTGAGCTTGAATTCTTCTGATAGAAAGGGAACATTTTCATGATTAGAATACAAAAAAAGAAAACAATAGGGAAAAATAATAAAAAGCCTCTTTGGAATAAAAAATGGCAGCTAGGAGCTCAAAATGAGCAAACAGGAAGGCAAACAGGAATAGGAGGTTTTGCTAGTAGGGAACTAACTAACCATGAAAAAAAAAACCCTACATTAACCATTCATCTTCAGAGACTATATATATCGAGAATATGTCTACTGAATGAAATAGGCAAGGCTCCATGCTCTTTAAAAATATACAGCTGTATTGTGTTAAATGGTTCTTAAAAAAGAAAAATGAAAAGTTACTAATCATAATTACTAGGAGGGCAGAACGCAAACAAGAGAATGGGTGTTTTCTAGTTTGTGTAATGGAAAGGCTGCAGATGAAGCACACCAGCGAGATAAACTTAGACAGGCTTGGTGAAGAAGCAGTACTCATGGTTCATAGGGGTGCCAAATTAATCATACTCAGTAGGATGTCTATGTATACTGTATTCTTATTAATCCAGGTCATGTCTTGCAGCAAAATTGCAAAAGTTTTTGCAAAGTTTCTTTAAAAAGGCAACTGGACTTCTACTATTAGGTGTTACAGGGAAACATTTCAGCTCTTATCCAGGAGGCTTTCTCAATCCCATTTGAAAAATACTCATTAGGATTGTAATCAGCCAGTCTTGGAAACTAAATTGAGGCTGTAAAATAGCAGGGTGAAATAGCCAAGGTAGCAATATAAGAAAAACTAAGCAAGGAGAGGGATGAAAATAACTAAATTATATCAAAATGAATATTGATATAGCTATGGAATACTGTATATAGCTAGGGAAGATGCATAGTTTGAAAATAATACATGTAAAAAGGATCTTGAAATTATAGTTAATCAGTAACTGAAAATGAGTAGTCAGTGTGGCCTAAGTGCAAAAACAGCAAATGCTTTTAAGGCTGCTTTAAGAGCAGTACATAGGTACTACTCAACTTATGACACAATTGGGATCACAATTTCTGTTGTAAGGTGGTTGTTAAGTGAAATGTGTCTGATTTTATGTTTTGCCACAGTTGTTAAGGAATCACTGCAGTTCTTAACTGAATTATGTGGTTGTTAAGCAAATCAAACTTCCCCCATTGACTCTGCTTGTTGGAAGACAGTTGGAAGGTTGTAAATAGCAATCACACAATTCTGGGATGCTGCAACATTCATAAGTACATGCTGGTTGCCAAGCACCTGAATTTTAATCACATGGTTATGGGGATGCTATAACAGTTGTAAGTGTGAGGACCAGTCGTAAGTCACTTTTTTCAGTTCCATTATAACTTTGAATGGTTGCTGAACAAATGGGAGTTAGAACTACCTGAAGTTTCTAAGTCTAGGCTCTGGTGTGTTACCTTGAGGACTATGTTCAATTCTTGGCAACATATTTTAAGAAAGATTGAGAGAAACATAGGCAGAGAAGGAGAACAAAATTGACTGGAAACTAAGCCTTTCAAGGAGAGATTGAGGGGATTGAGTATGCTTAACAATTAGTAAAGCTGACTGATATAATAGCACTTTTCAAGTTTCTGATGTCATACAAAAGAAGGTCAAGACCTATCCTCTATCATTCAGGAATGCAGGACATGGAACAATAGTTTTAAGTTACGGGAAGACAGATACCAGTTGAATAAAACTTCCTGACAGTAAGAACAATTTGACGGTAAAACTAATTATCTAGAGAGGTGATATGCTTCCTTTCATTGGATGTGTTGAAGCAGAGAGTGAGTAACCACCTATTGGAGATGCCTTAATATGAATTTGTGTGCTAAGCAGGTGGCTGGATTTGATGGCCCAATAGCTTATTAAAGTGATTCTTCTTAAAACATAAGGAATTGCTTGCCAAAGAAATTCCATTGTCTTCAAAACTTTAACCTATTATGAAGATCCTCATCATGTAGGCACATGATATGCTGGGAGTCAAAACCTACCAGATATGGATTCCAATAATAGCACAGTTGGAACTTCTGCTCTTCCAATGGCATTCACTGCCAGAAATGGGGAGGTCTCATAGAGGTATGCCAGAAAATATCTGAATAGGAGGTAATGATGTGATGCAATTAGCAGGGAACTCACCTTAATGCCTGATCAAATTTGTATCATGCCTTGAAGAGCCTGCAATCTTCATTCAGAGTATCATGAGAAATTTGCTTTTTTCATGAATTTTCTGACTTGCAAAATATGTATGTGTGTGCTCATGTGCGTGCATATATGTATACACACACATTCATATAACTTCCATTCAACTGTGCCCAATTTTCAGAGGCTTCCTGGACAAGTCCCTGCATTTCTTTTTGACAAGATTTTTCAGAAGTGGTTTGCCATTGCCTCCTTCCTAGGGCTGAGAGAAAGTGACTAACCCAAGGTCACCCAGCTGGCTTCTTGCCCATGCAGGACTAGAATTTGCAGTCTTACCATTTCTAACTACACCAGATTGGTTCCCATGTATGTATTAAGGACTACTAGGACAAAAATGTTTTGTTTTGGGTTTTTTTGCCTCCTCTTTTTATATCTATCTATCTAAAAGTAAAAATTTCCCTTGCCAGTCATAGCTGACTCTAGGGGGTGGTGTTCATCTCCATTTCCTAGCCGAAGAGCCAGCATATCCAAAGACACTTCCATGGTCAGGTGGCCAACATGACTATACACCAAGGTGCATGGACACAGTTACCTTTTCCATTAAAAGTGGTACTTATTTATCTACTTGCATTTTTACATGTTTTCGAACTGCTAAGTTGGCAGGAGCTAGGCAGACATAGGAGCTCACCCTATTACGTGGCAATTGTTGGGTCTCAAACACAAGCCGTCAACATTCTGGTGAACAAGCCCAGCATCTTGATTGCTTGGGCCACCACACACCATATATATAGGAGGCAATGGGAAAACATTTCTGCCTTGGTGGTCTCCGAGAATCAGACATGATTGAACAGAAGAAATAGCACGCACACACATATATGGATCTCACTTTATCATTAGAGTTACAATAATTGGAGAGATGGTTTTACAAATGAATATGATGAATAGAACAAGGATCATATTTAAAAACTGCATGATAAAGTAGATGCAAAATGTCAATAAGTAATCATAGTAAAACTATGGGAATAACTATAGAAAAAATCAATAACATTTACTGCAAGCTATATTTGAGGGGATATTTTACAGATAGTACATAATTGATTCAATGATTACCAAGATAGACAAATCATATAACAACAAATTTTATTTATCAGATTTATGTATGGAAATGTTACAAGAAAGAAAGAACATTTTACCACATTGGTGATCAGGTAAAAGGAATCCTCAGAAGTATTAGAAGGAACTTTATCAAAATATGGGAAATAATTAAAAAATAAAATTTGAACTAAAACCACAAATATTTTTATTAGGAATAATTTCATAAAATGTAGATGAAAACTATTACAATTTTCTAAGATATATGCTGAAAGCTGCAAGAATGAATTTGGCACAAAACTGGAAAAGTGAAAAATGTGCTAATGATACAAGATTTATGAGACCAAAATTGGAGAATGTGAAGCTATGACAAAACAAACCATATCTATTAATAATAGAAGTGTACATGTGTGTGCATGTTGCATGGAACAGCATAAAGATCTTCCCGAGCTTTAGAAATTCCCTTAATTTTATTTATTTTCATCCACCTTTATTATTTTTATAAACAACACAAGGCAGCAAACATACCTAATGCTTCTTCCTCCTCTTATTTTTCCCACTACAACTACCATGAGTGGGTTGGGCTGAGAGAAAATGACTGGTCCAAATCATCCAGGTGACTTTCATGCCTAAGGCAGGACTAGAACTCACCGTCTCCTGATTTCTAGCCTGATGCCTTAACCACCCTGCTAGCTCTCAGTTAATAGTCCAAAGTATCAAATGATTGCCGTTCAGCATAATTTTTGTTGAGATTAGAATTCTGCCTGATCTTTTATTTCCAGCACATTTATTAATTTGATCTATTATTTATTGGAGCAGTTCTTCTTTTAATACAAAGCCAATCCAACTTGCTGATATTAATTCAACTACAGTATATGTATTAAAGGCATGTCCAGAAACCAGTTCCTTGGTTTCCAGGTTTGGCTGTATCTTAGAAAAACTGTCTCCTTGAAAGATATGTAGCTCTGAGCAATTTTTAGACCTGTTGCCTCAATCAGCTTTTCTGATGCATCGCAAATCATTTTAAGGCATAAAAATTTGGGGTGTGTGTTTTGAAGCACATGTGAATCCAACCCAAAAAAGTAACTGTGGCTTACAAAATACTGGAGAGGAATTTGCACAAACAATATAATCATCTCATAAATACAGTTCATCAGAGAACTTCTTAAATAGCAATTGTTGAAGATCTGTGTTCTGATTGGAATTTAAGTTAGTGGAAGCTGCTTCATACAAGTCCATGAAAGTTGTCCCAGTAGGGCTTGCCTAGGACTGTATTGAAAATAAATCAAATTCTACTTCATCAGTTTTTATTGTATCAATTTATATCATCACCACCGCTTTTACACCCAGGCTGTTGGAATTGGCTAACAGTCAAGGATAACTTAAAAGAAATAGCTAAAACTATTATGAATGCAACTCAAAAGACATTCCTGAAAGAGAAACAGGCGCTACATTCTGCATTTGATATGTAGTAACAGTCAAAGATTTCCTCCTCATTTTCTTCAAAATTCAATTAAAAAAATGGAAAACCCATCTTGGAAGAAGCCCAAGAATCTCTTGATGTGGCAGTAGAATTATGTACATTTCCTTGTGGTAGACTTTATGAGCTGCATTTGTACATAGCACAAACCCATGATTCTTAAAGGTGGTTTATTAAATCAATCACAACTGGGTGAAATGCCACTTGATAAGGCTGATTTGGTAAAGAGACAACTTGGTAGCATTTAAAGCCACCCGACTAGAAACCAGGAGACTGTGAGTTCCATTTCTCCCTTAAACAGAAACAGGTCTGGATAACTTTGGGCAAGTCATTTTCTCCAAACCCTAAGAAGGAGGCAATAACAAATCACTTCCTAAAATCTTTCAAGA
>JANHZU010002784.1:395213-413179 GCA_032468055.1 Acrochordus granulatus | reverse complement strand
TTTTTTGATTAAAATTTTTGCTCATCCTGTGAGTTTCTCGCCCTGTGAGTTACTCGTCTTGTGAGGCACCACTGTATATCTTTTGAGGGGGAGGGCTTTGGGTTACTTTTTAATTCTTGATGACTGCCTGGACTAGTCCCTGCAGATTTCTGGATGACTTTTTCAGAAATGGTTTGCCGTTGCCTCCTTCCTAGGGCTGAGAGAGAGTAACTGGCCCAAGATCACACAGCTAGCTTCATGCCTAGAAGTCACAGTCTCTGGTTTCTAGTCTGATTACTGAACCATAATGCTATACTGGTCTAATCATTCTCTTTATATCTCATAATTATTTCTAATTAAACAATCTGAGGAAATATTACTACTTGCAGTAGATTTAATATTTCTCTTGAAAATGCAAGAACAGCATATTATCAATGAGTCCAATTAACACATCTGATTTTTCAGAACATAACATTTTGTAGACTAGATTGAATACTTCTTACTGATCAACAGTTCGTATTTTCAGGATGTATCCCAGGTTGCCCATTCTCAACAAGATTATTATCAAATGTGAATAAGATTCATCATCTTTTTTGTCTTAATGATAAAGAATAATAGAACTGTTATAGCATATTTGTAATACCTAATAATAAAACTCCAAATGAACACTTTCATAAATTTCATGTTGGCATTAAGTAGCAAAACAAGATAGAACCCAATAAGGCACTCTAGGCCAAAGACTATGCTACCAAGCAATCCTTATCAAGTACTACCTTCTAAACTTGATCCACTAGTATCACCAAAGCATAGTGCTCTCTAGATCCAGTCTCACAAAGTCACAGGAGTTCTGTTGGAACAAAAATGGAAATATTTTAAAAATTATTTGGGAACAATGGGAATAAAATCAAACATTTTTTATACAATATATATGTGAGATGGTAGTCTATTCTGGATGCCTTTTTCCGTTTTAAAAATATGCTTTGATTGTTATTAACAGCAGAAAAATCCCCTTTTTCATCTCTCACTGTTACTTGAAATTTCTTCCAAATGCACATTGCCTAAATGTATTTGGCATTCTTATGTTAATTTCCCTGCAAAAATCTGCAGAAAGAATGCCAAAAATTAATACAATTTCAGGAACCTGAAAGCTATTGCATAGGAACATGGAATGTAAGATCTATGAATTAAGGTAAACTGGATATGGTCAAACATGAGATGGCAAGATTTAACATTTAACAAGATTTTAACATTTAATCATACCTTAGAAGAAATGGAGTAGCCATCATAGTCAATAAAAGAGTGAGAAAAGCAGTACTGGGGTACAATCTCAAAAATGACAGAATGATCTCGATTCGAATCAAAGGCAAACCATTCAACATCACAGTCTTCCAAGTCTATGCCTCAACCACTGATGCTGAAGAGGCTGATGTTGACTGGTCCTATGAAGGCCTACAACATCTTCTAGAACTCACACCAAAAAAAGATGCCTTTTCATCAAGGGGATTGGAATGCTAAAGTAGGAAGTCAAAAGATATCCAGAATAACAGGCAAGTTTGGCCTGGAAAATAAAGCAGGGCAAAGAGTAACAGAATTTTGTCAAGAGGATATGCTGCTCATAACAAATACACTTTTCCAACAACCTAAGAGGTGATTCTACACATGGACATCACCAAATGGTCAACACCGAAATCAGATTGATAACGTTCTTTGCAACCATAGATGGAGAAGCTCCATACAGTCAGTAAAAACAAGACTTGGAGCTGACTCTGGCTCAGATCAGAAGCTTTTTATTACAAAATTCAGGCTTAAATTGAAAAAAGTAGCAAAAACCACTAGGCCATTCAGGTATGACCTCAATGACACCCCTTATTTATTTATCACATTTCTATGCTGCAATTTCCAAAGACTCTTGGCGGCTTACAAGGATTAGATATTTATACATTGTTTATTTTGCTAACCCTGCCCCCCACTGGCTGGTGATGTTCTCATCCAGGGCATCCTCCACAGTTCCTGCTCTGCCCCTGGGATAGGCAAGTCCAGCTTCCGCCACTCCCATCACTGCCGGCTGGTTCCCACCAAAGTGATACCCATTTATCTAATTCCCTTTTACGTGCTTTTGAACTGCTGGGTGTGCAGGAGCTGGAGACGAGTGACAGGAGCTCACCCCATCCTGCGGTGCTGCGGCTTGAACTGCTAGAGTGCCGGCCATTTCTGGTTGACGCAACTGGTGTCATTAAGCTGCTGCATCACTGCACCTCCTTTATGAAGTGGAGGTGAAGAATAGATTTAAGGGATTAGATTTGGTAGATGGAGTGACTGAAGAACTATGGATGGAGGTGCAGATTAGTGCCGCCAGATATGTCGTCCAGAAATGGCCGGCACTCTGGCAGGTTCGATCCGCAAGCTCCGTATGATGGGGTGAGCGCCTGTCACTTGCCTCAGCTCCTGCCCACCCCGCAGTTCGAAAGCACATGAAAATGCAAGTAGATTAATGGGGACCTGCTTCGGAGGGAAAAATTGCTGGTCGGCAAATCGACGGAGGAGCGACTCAGCGTGACGGAACACTGAGGGTTGGCGCGAGAAACTCACCCATCCTGGGGGCAGAGCAGGAGTCTCAGAGGATGCCCCAGAAATGAACATCGCCGGCCAGCCAAGGGGGGCAGGGTAGAATGGAGAAAAATGTATTATCTCTAACCTATGTAAGCCGCCAAGAGTCTTCGGAAATTGGCGGCATAGAAATATGATTGATAAATAAATAAATTATACAGGAGGTAGCTACTAAAATCATTTTAAAGAAAAATAAATGCAAGAAAGCAAAGTGGATGCCTAATGAGGCTTTACAAATAGCTGATGAAAGTGAAAGGCAAGGGAGAAAGGGAGGGATATACCCAACTGAATGCAGATTTCCAGAGAATAACAAGGAGAGATAAGAAGGCCTTCTTAAATAAACAGTACAAAGAAATAGAGGAAAATAATAGAGTGGGAAAGACTAGAGATCTCTTCAAGAAATTTGGAGTTATCAAGGGAATATTTCAAAAATGGGCATGGTAAAGAAGCAGAAGAGATTAAGAAGTGGCAAGAATACACAGAAGACCTACACAAGAAAGATCTATATTTCTCTGATAACCATGATGGTGTGGTCACTGACCTAGAAATAGCATCTTGGAGTATGAAGTCAAATGGGCCTTAGGACATGTTACTAACAACAAAGCTAGTGGAGGCAATCAGTTCCAGCTGAACTATTTAAAATCCAATTATTCTTGAGCTGCAACAGGGAGAACAGCTTGTTCCCTTTGTTGTAATTCTCTTCCTGGATGACAAGGGGTATAACTTGTTCTTGTTGCCTACGGCAATTTCAATTAAACAGTGAAAATATAAGACTCAACTGGGGATTATCTTTGTATGACCCCATTTGCTAGGCTATTGATTTAAAAGAAGAAAATCAATGGCAACAATGGACATTAAAAAATGGGAAAAAATGAGAGGGGAATATTGAAAGGAAGGTTATGTCCTGAATCTCTCAGCAGCATAAAAGATATTTAAAATGTTGCAGAAATTGTTGACTTGTGTACTATTCTGTGAAGTCATAAGCTTTGTTTGCACTTTTCTTAATAAGCCTATTTCTTATCAATCGTTTGAGGCATGTTACTATATCTCTGTCTATTAAAAACATCTGGGCACCTGAAGGAAGCCTGATCTTCTGGTAAGTTGCAGTGATGAAGGCAGTGACCCTCATCCTCCTATTCTTCCTCACTGCTGATAAGGAAGCCAAAGTATTTTCAGGTGTGAACTAGCTTCAATTCTGAAATTGAATGGATTGGATAAATCAATGGCTACAGTTTGGGCAATGCTGAGTTTGCTTTTTTTCTCCTATTCTTTCCAATATCCTTTGTTTAGGGGCTGATTTGATGGGTGGGCATTTATTTTAAGAAGAAGAAATTTCATCCAATGAAATGGAAAAGGAGTGGGACAATTTTGTTCTACATCTCAGATTCCAATATGCACTACCACCTTTGCAAGAGATTTTTTTCGAATTTGTCAGCATCTAAAGAAAGGAAGCTGCTGCTGCTGCTGGCTCAGCAATGGTCTCTCCAAAGAGTGCTCAAGTCCCGAGAGCTCTCCCAGGTTAGAGAAATGCTATTCCCAAATTCAAAGAAAGAGAAATTTCCCAAAGAGCTGGGAATGATACAATGTGATGATATGGAACTTTATTACTGATTTGAGATGGATGGTAACCAGCAAAGCCAGGTGGGAATGAGAAGTCTCATTAGTAAAATAATTTCTTAGCAGCTTGGTTTGTGGATCTTAATATTTAATTTCCTCAAAAGCTGTCTTTACAGAGGATTAGGCTATCCTTTTTCTTGTTAACTTTGAGATTCCTGTAGACCCATTACGGACCACTATGTTTTGTCTTTCAGCTGGCTAAATACCTTAGTAAGGCTACCTGGAGTACAAAGATTTCCTCAGAGTCCTGAGGAAAAGATCTGCCCCGCTGCCTCATGGCCTGGTCTACCCAAAAAGATTGCACTCAGGAAAGAAAGGGAGGCTATGAGTCTGACAAATGGGAAAACAAATTAGTAAATAACCATCTAATACATTCCAGCATTTATTTCTATATCTGATTAATAGTAAGCACAATTAATGGTAAATAGAAAATAAGGCAAGGCCAGCTCAGGCCAACTATATACATCAAGACCCTCCATTACCTAACTCCCCATCTCTCTAGAAGGTCTTACTCTTGGGAGAGCGAGAGGAATGTCAAGCCCTTTGGCAGACTGAGATTTCTCAAATTCATTAAAGCTCATTCAGTATCTCGCTGGGGAGAGAAGAATAGCACATCTCTTCTCGTACCTGCATTAGGGAGGGCTCATTCATTGCTTTCTGTTTCTTGTCCCTCATTCAGTCCTGGATGATAGTCAAGAAACTTCTTCCATCTCTAGTTTAGGAGGAGCCAGCTGGCTGAGAAATTCTGGGAGTTGAAGTCCACACATCTTAAAATTGCCAAGGTTGGACACCCTGGGGTGCAATCTCTGGTCTCTGGCAAGAAGAATTTCCAGTGTATTGTATTGTATTAAAAAAAAAACTTTTAGCACTGGCATAATGCAGTAGGAGGGAAAGGTTTTCAGGCTGTTACTCAACTCTTCCAAAAGGCCACATCCTTTAAATAAAGAAAGTTCACTTCATAGGAAGCTTCTTTCATCACTAAATTGCCATTGAGAAGAAGTCTGCTTTCTAAAATAATATCTAAATTCGGGAAAATAATTTAAAAATATTATCTAACTCTGGGAGGTATTTCACAAATGCTTTTGATTTTAAAAGATACCTTTTCAGAAATCTTTAATTAATTTTTTTCTTAGTTTTGATAGATGATTATATCATAGATGATATTGAATGTGTTAAGAAAATTGTGTATAGACACCAAAATATTAATGCCTGGTGAATCTATTTCTTTTATTAATACCTTATTCTATATCACTCAATATTATTGCTAAGCATGTCCAATATTCTAAGATACATAATAAAGACACTGCAAAGGGAAAAATCTCTCAGGGTGGACTTCAGGCTGCAAACTCTGAATTCCATGGTTCTGGATAAGACTGCACAGCCTTTACTTAGATGCATTTCCTGATACAAGAAGTATTCAGCAAGCTGATTAAGATTGCTATTATCTTCAATCCATCTTTGTTGTATCACTTGTTCAGAAAATAGTCAATAAACTGAACCTATCATCTTGTTATCTGACAATCTAAAATAATAATGGAAGAGTCCCCTTCATGGATCACTGGCTTGTAGTGGTCAGGAGGCTTGTATAACTCAATGAAGCTAAAGCTAAGCCATGCAGGGCTACCCAAGTGGACAGGTCACAGTGGAGAGTTCTGACAAAACATGATCCAATGGAGAAGGAAATGGCAATCCACTCCAGTATCCTTGCCAAGGAAACCCCATGGTCAATATCAAAAGGCTAAAAGATATGAAGCCAGAAGAATGAGACCCTCAGGTCAGAAGGTGTCCAATTTACTAATGGGGAAGAGTGGAGGGCAATTACAAATAGATCCAGAAAAAGTGAAGCAGCTGGGCAAAAGCTGAATGGTCTCAGCTGTGGATGTGTCTGGTGGTGAAAGGAAAGTCTAATGCTGTAAAGAACAATATTGCATGGGAACTTGGAATGTAATATCTATGAATCAAAATAAGCTGAATGTGGTCAAACATGAGATGGCAAGATTGAACATTGACATCTTGGGAATCAGTGAACTAAAATGGACAGGAATGGGCAAATTTAATTCATATAACCACTATATTTACTACTGTGGACAAAAATCTCTTAGAAGAAATGGAATAGCCCTCATATTCTGCTGGGGGTGGAGCAGAAATGTGGAGATGCCTGGAAGCAGCATCACACCGGCCAGCAGGGGGGTGGGATTAGTTTACACAATTGTATAGATAGCTAACCTATGTAAGCCACCAAGAGTCTTCAGAAATTGGCGGCATAGAAATATGTGTAATAAATAAATAAAGAATAAATAAATAAGAATAAAAATATAATTACAAATAACAACCTCACATATGGAAATAAATCCCTACTTTTTACAAACTTTACTAAAAATAAGAACTTTCAGAACTCAGAAATGTACTTTCTTTGAAATTTTAACACATATCTTTCTCACAACCAAAATCATAAATTTCAGAGCAAAATTCTTGCTCCCAAATGTACTTCTCACATCATTTTCAGCCCTTCTAAATCCTGTTGAACTATTAGAGAAATTACTTATACTTCTTTCAAAAATTTCCCCCAGAAGTAAAAGTTATAAGAAATTAATTTAGCTCCTTACTATTTAATTTTACAGTGGAAGAATCTGAGAGATTTGGATCTGATTTTATGAAGTTTTTTGAGTACTTTCTTGCAAAAGAATAAATGGATCCCTTAAAGAGACAATGTATTTTATCTATGCTAGTGGCATATAGTTCACTGAACAGCAGGAAGGCCAAGATCAGGAATAGCTGAGGTCCTCCAGTGTGACTAATTTTCTCATTCATTTTTCCAAAGTAATAATTTGTCTGAGGAATATATTACCAACCACATGAAACTTTTACAAATTTGCAAGGGTAGGGACATTTCAACGGATGGATCTCTAGAAAGCCATTATTAGTTAATATATTAAGAACCATTATTTTTCAAGAGACTTAAGAGTTGCTTAAATGAAATGCTTTGTTACATTTTAGATTATTCATACTTAATCCCCCTTAATTTTGCTATATAATCATGTTATATCTCCTTCATGAACAAAATAATGCAACAGTTACATCTTCAACAATCTGAGGCATCAAAAAAAAGTCAGGTAATGCCCACAATTTTCACAATCTCACCAATTCAAGTTTATCTTATCCAGTAATGTTAAATTCTTGCATATAATGATGTAATTAAGCAACCAAAATGTCTGGCTTTGTATTAAAAATCTTCAGAGGATTTTTAATTACTTATGTATATTTAGGAGCATTCTTATGACATTTCCTAATAAATAGGAATAAAGGAACTCAAATAAAGCAAACACAAATTTTGTATGCACATATTTTATTGTAAAATAATAATAATAAAAATATGGCACTAAAGAAAAACATTTGGAAGCTAAAATAGCAACAGAAGGAAGTTGTTGATGAAGCCTACTTTTTATTGTATTTGTAAATTAAACTTTTCTTAGATAGTTCAAAATGACAAAACAGCAATATATTCAGGGAAGAATATAACAGAAATCAGCAATGAGATAGTGTAAAAGAAGTTTTAGTGCATAGTATCACAACCATGCCAGAATAAAAATCCAGAATATAATCACAGCAGCAACAGAATGTAGTGATGAAGGATAATACATATCCTAGAAAGACTTTATAGTTATGAAAGAAGTTCAACATGGTAGGTGTATATCATAGCTCAGTGCAAAGATGAGGAAGAGCTATTTCACTGAACTCTCTCTATGGAGTGTCTATTTGTATTCTCATTAATCCAAGTTATATCTTCTAGCAAAACTGCAAAAAAAACTTGCACACCAAAATTTAAAATGGCAACTGGACTTTTAATTTTTAGATGTTCCAGAGAAACTTTTCAACTCCATTCCAAGAGTCTTCTGCAGTCAAATATAAAAGAAATAGAAAAATTATAAGGAATACAGTGGAACCTGCGATTATAAGACTAATTCGTTCCGGAAGATTGCTCTTAGTCCAAAATGCTCTTAAACTGAAAAGAGATTTCCCATAGGAAACAGTGGAAAGTCGGATGATCCATTCCACGCCCCCAAAACTATTCACAAAAAAAATCATTTTCAATGGAATTTTATGTAGAAATGATTGTCCCTAATATCCAAAACAAGTAACAATGATTAACATACAATATAAAGCAGAAATAGAGCAAACTAACCAGCACTTATGGATCTGCTTTGAGGCAGATTCTGGCCTCAGCTGCTGCTAGGCTGGCTGCTGTCCGGCGTCCCCTGCCGGCTTGGAGGATCCACTGCCGCCACTGCTCGAGGCAAAATGGCCTTTTCCCTTAGCAACATCTTTCCGGGGGTCTTTCCTGGGTGGTTTGGAAATGTTTTTTGTCTTAACTGCCTCCGTGTTATGAGGGGAGAAGAGATGGGCAGCAGGGGATGGGCTGGATGGTGCTGGGCGACAAGGGGATATGTGTGTGTTTTTGTGTGTGTATATGCGTGCACGCACACTTTGAGGACAGTCCTGGCTGGCGTGAAGGGGAGGAGAGGAGAGGGAGGGGACTGCCTGGAAGGAGAATCCGGAGTCCAAGTCTTACGAGTTCCTTCTCTTGAATATCTTTCACTTAATTTATGCTGTTTATGCAGAGAGAGAGGAGAACCTTCGGCTCTGTTGTGAGATTTCCCACGTGAGCTCATCACGCGGTGCTCGTCTTGTGAGTTGCTGCTTGTCAACCAAAATAAATTTTATTAAAAATTTTTGCTCGTCTTGCGAAAATCTTATGCACTGAGGTGCTCACAATCCGAGGTTCCATTGTATATAATTATTCGAATGATTTAAAGTCGACAAAAGAATTTCTGGTTTTGAACAGTGTCAAACTGAGTTTGAAATAAAACTGTGTACAAGAGATGAACATATTATTGCTAAAATGTATAAAGTATTGAAATTTGAAACAGAAGAACATGTAAAAGAATGTATGATAAAGTGGCTAAAATGTTAGTTAGAATATACAAATGTAATAGTGGGGTATATATGATTGAAAGGACTGAAATTTACATTATTTTAAAGAGAATTGTTATAAAATGATATATCATTGGTATATATCACCAGATAAATTGTTTAGATGTGTAAAGGCACTTCAAAGGTATGTTGGCAATATAAAAAGTGACATTTTTTCATGCTTAGTGGAAATGTAAAAATGACATAATATTTTGGATTCAAATAATACACTACTAATTCAGACAAAATTAAACATTAATATACAGTTGAAACCCAAAGATGTTCTTCTGAGAGTGAAGCAAAAACAGTTTGAAAAAAGTAGTGGAATTTTGTTTTATACAGGATAAATGCAACAAAAGTAGTATATACACAAAGGTAAAAAGACTGCCAGCAGTTAAGATGCTAGGTTTATTGACTGGAAGTCAACAGCTCTGCAGATTGAGACCCAAGCACTGCCGCATAATGGAGTGAGCTCCCATTACTTGCTCCACCTCCTGCCAACCTAGCAGTTCAAAAGCATGTAAAAATGTAAGTAAATAGGCAATTTGGAGGGAAAGGTAACAGCATTCCATGCTCCTTGGCATATAGTCATGCTGGTCACATGACCACAGAAGCATCTTCAGACAAATGCTGCTCCCTCAGCTGTGAAGTGACTTTTTTGATTCAAGAAAAGACATTATCTGTGTTTATTACTGACTGGAAAACCCTTATAGACTTTTTGCATGAAACAGAAACAAGAAAGAAAAAAATAGGAAAAAATGAACATATGATTTATGGATTTGATGATCAGAAAAAAAAAGATTATAAAAAAAAGTGAATTTTGTTGTAGCCATAGAAAGTGATAAATTTAGATTTATGACTGCTGGAAAGAAAATTGGAATTTTCTTTTTGTTTTCTATCTTTTCTTTTTACTGCCCTTTTGGGTTTGGCTTTCTTTTCTTTTCTCTTACCTTTATTCTAAATTAGTTTGTTCGTTTTTATCTTTCTTTTAAAATTTTTAATAAAAAATATATAAAAACAAATCTAAACTATTATATAAATAATAGATTTACAGGAGAATTCTATTTCATGTAAGGAATAAATTATACATGAAATACATTTTATAGGTAAAATTTTCGGCTTGCATATTTGATTTTACATGCTACTGGTGAGTCCATTCCCGTGTTTCAAGTTGTAATCTTATGAGATCATAAGAAGATCATAAGTTCTTCTTTTCATCGTGGATACTGTAGAACCAATGCTTGATTTATCATATATTCTGATTTGACAGGATTTGTTTCTATTTTGCAGAAAATATTCTGACTAACTTACAAAAATGAGGGCTGTAGATTTAGTCATTAGCCACAACTCCTTCCCCCTCCATTAGTTTTGTTTGATGGTTAGAAATGTATCTCCCCTTTGCCTAGGAGACCACAAGTTTAGCTATCTATAAAAACCCTCTTTTTTTGTGCAAGGTCATCAAGCAAAGGGGGAGTAAATTTAATAATAAGACTCCATAATTGGCCTTACCCACGCAATGAAGACTGGTGATTGTCTTTTTCCTGATTTGCTTGAAAATATAGTATGCCTAATTAAACTCATAGTTGCCTTTCCATAAACTAGAAATTTTGTTCATTTTGTTGATCATTACCCCCCATTATTTAGAATTTTATTCCAAACTTTTATTTTTTTCTTCTTCCTTTTCTTCAAATAATGGAGAAAACTATTTAGATAATTGTCAGGCAAAACTATATGATTCAAAAATAATTTTACAGGTTAATCTGATATGTTAAATAATTTAAATCTGATATTCTGAAAAAACAAGTAGCGTGTAGTATGCTTAAACATTGGAAGAATATTTAGAAAAGTTTAGCAAAGAGCCTTACTTGTTATTTTATTGGTTAAATCTCCAAATTCTTCATTTTCATTGGGTTACTTTTTGAAGTTCTAGTTTGCCTTTTGTGATAAAGTCATTAACTGTGTATATTTGTAAATCAAAACTATCTAAACTCAACTGACCAAATGGAAGAATTTACAAGGCCAATGGGGAAAAAAAACAGGAGATATATGCATTCACCAGAAAAAAAATGAAAGTGGAATAGAAACATTACTCAGAAATATGATCACTCTAGAATAATTCACAACAGACCAATTCTGTATCAAGAAATCTTTAGGAAATCACATAAAATAACTGAGATAGAATATTATTCTTTAATGTTCATACATGAACTTACAGTAAGTTTGAACTTCCAGTAAGTAGAAAGTGAGTTTTTATCGTAATCGTTTAAAAATGGTCAAATCATCAAAATTGATCAAGATATTAGAAAGGAAAGTTATTTTTCTACTAGCTATTCCAATCAAAATCATCATTTGCTGACCAAAATAAACTAGCATCACACTGAGACCTGTATCTGGAAATCGCAGTTTCCAGAGAGAAAAATGACTTAAGCATTCTTTTTAAAAATTATGCCAAATCTATTTCATTCAGGAAATGCTATGCCAAATCCACTCCATTGGGACCGTGGCCAAAGACAGACATTTTCATGCACCATATTCAATAATTTTAGGCAAAACTTGTAAAACATAATCTTGGAGCACCCAGCTTAAGAGGAAATTGCACTTTGGCTTGTAATGTTTGGGAACCTGATACTTAGGCTATCACATACCTGACATATCATGCCTCTTATAAAGCTTGCCTGTCTTGGTCATGTATTCCATCTACTCTTTGGCCACCATAAACATTTTTTAAGAGAGTCACCCTATTCATTCAACCCAAATTGAAAGCAAGCAACTGTTTAGTTCGAATGAACTCTTCAAACTATGAGATTCTCTCTCCTGAGAACTGCATAAGCTTCCCTAATACACTTTAATCCAGCTTGATATTGAAACACTAGACATTCTGGCACCCTACTTCTGATTGCCAAATAAGATAAATAGTTGTTTTAAATGGCTGAGTGCACATGCTAAGTTAAAGCTATCATCAGGTTATGAAAAACAATGTTCAACCGGAGTATCATTTCTACATTTTAGACTGAGGAAATCCGAAAGAGACTTAAGGCAGCCGAGTATCCGTTTCTGGCAAAACTATATATATGTGAGAAAAATAGCATCTGTCTGACAAAACAACATCAGGATTTATTGAGTTGCTAATTAACCCCCAAGAAAATCCAGATTATCAGGAATTCTGGTCCATATTGTTGCAAAGGGTGGAACCTCATTTCAGAATATTCTGCTTATGTTTTATAGTGTCACCATTTCAATTATATAATTGTTTGCTTATGAATTGGAAGACTTTACTGTATATCTCTTTTTAGGTTGGGGGAAGAATTATCCTCAGAATGGCGCTAAAATATTGAAATATTTATAATTATTCTAAACAAAAGCTTCTCATCAGTCCTAAAGCTAGTTCCAGCCACTTAAACAATTACAAATATTTTTGGGTAGCCAATTTCATTCTTATTTTCCATAGGACTTCAGAGTAGAGCTAAAGAGCTTTTAAAACAAATTGCTCAAATGGAATCTACTGAATTAGATATAGAAAGCTATCTTGAATTAACAATATCCTAAATTTGATATCTTTTTCTTGGTGCATGTTATGGAGAGCTGATGTGGCTTGTGTCAAGATTAGCTTTTTACTGTGAGCAAGGCATAAATGTGCATAAATAATTGATTCTAAGGGATGTGGCTGTTTCAACCACTTGCATTATTAAGTTACTATATGTAAAATACACAGATACATATCCACAAACCCGCTATTGTAGGTATGTGAAATACCTCAATTATTTATTGTAAAAATATATTTGTGTGATAATTACATTTAACATAATACCCATTGGTAAAAGGAAGTATACAGAATCCTTAGCAAGCTTATTACATTATTTTTATCAAGAGGATGTTGTGAAAGATACCCCAAATGTATGGATGTTTCAAGCAGGGGTAGCAATTTCTGATGACTCAAAGGCCACATTAAGCTTGTGTGACACACTCCAATGAAGGCCACACCCATTTTTGTGGAGCAAGATTTAAAATCCCATTTTGTCCTTCAAGTCCTCATTTAAATTCAAAAAATCTAAGAGGGTTGAAGGCATGCCACAACTTTTCTGCCCTACCAGTACAAGGTATCACCTATGCTTGTTCTACTAATAAGAAATTTTATCAAGACTGATTAAATTTCACTTTCAACTAGTCAAAGCAAATCTGAAATATAATTACACTGTGGAGATACTGTCTTTCGGTGATTTTTTTGTCTTTGTTTTAAGGTCACATTTTGCTGATTATATTCTAGCACTGAAGTAAAAATCTTCATACCTTTCAGTTTTCCATATGATCAATATTTCATTCTATTCGTTGAGATACTGTGGACAGACATGCATTATTCACACCCAGGATTGTCTTGATTTTTGATGAAGATTATCACATTTGCTTCATTCACTTGCATGAGTCACTTGTTTGCCCCTAAGGATTATTATGCCATTGAAAAAACTTGGTGATTGCCATCCTGTTTTTAAATATTATATTTAACTTTCACTGCAACAAACATTTCAGAAAGTAACCAGGAAAAGAGGGTGGATGGGGAAGGAGCAATGGCATCTTGAGGGGTGCTTCCAGGTTAAAAAGACTCAAAAGTTGAGTTCCATCTTCCCAAATGCTGATTTCTATTGTTGCTATTTTTGCTTAGTGGTAATGAAAGGTGATTTCTTAATAAGGGCATTACAGCATTTTTTCTTAAGGACGCCCCTGGCCTCTTTTGTTCTTAGTTTCCCCCTCCCTTTTGAGTATGCATGCCACACAATGTGTTTGTGTACTGAAATCTGATAAGAAATGAGGAAAAGCAACACTCCACCCCATTCCACAGGTTTATTCCTGTAAATTGTTGGCAATGAACTCCTGGAATAGATCAAAGGTCATGGAGCTGTTTCTGGGGGAACAAAATGACTGCACGTTGAGCCCCCATAGCAGAGATCGGAGGTGATTCTCCAGATACCACATGTCCTCAGCAGTTTTGTGGTTGAAAGTTTTCTTGGCTTTTCTCAGAGAAGATATTTTAAATAAATTATAAGACACAGTAAGGCAGGCAGGCATATATAAAGGCATGTAAAAAAAATTCCACCAACCCTCTTTTACTGAGGTTGAAACAAAACTTAGAATAAACTGTTTAATCCTCCCCCAGCTTTAACTCAGGGTTGCCTCAGTTTCTTCTGTGTTATTGGGTTTGTACTTCTCATTTCTAGAATGCCAAAAAAAAAGTTTAAGATAATTTTTCATATGCTGAGCCCCCACCAACCTTTTGAATTGAAATAATGAGCTTGATGTTTGCTTCTCAGTTAAGTCTTTTCTGGGCAGTTTTGAATTCTGAGCATAAATTTTTGGTTTTTCTTCTTTGTAAGGTTTTGTTTTATTCCAAACAATATCTAACTTAAACACCTCTCCAAAATCTGTTTTAGGTAGTTTATCATTAGCACTTTTATTCTTGCCATTAACCAAAAAAAAGTTCCCAAATCAGTTTGTGATTCTTAGTTTATTTGCCAAGAACAGAAGTTTAGGCAGGCAGGAGAAATTCTTGTAACCTTGAAACACTTATTAAAGGTAAAGGTGACCCTGCCAGTCATGACCGACTCTAGGGTGCGGTGCTCATCCCTGTTTCCAAGCCAAAGAGCCAGTGTTCGTCCTGGGACACCTCTGTGGTCATGCGGCCGGCATGACTAGATGCCATAGGCTCACGGACACTGTTACCTTCCCATCAGAAGGGGCAGTACCTATCTATCTACTTATGCTTGCATGCTTTCAAACCACTAGGTGGGTAGGAAACACTTATTAAAGCTGTTGAATAGAGATTATTTTTAACTTGGTCATTTCCTTTCAAAATCCAACAGTACCACCTAACTCAGTGAGAAAGGTTACAGCATTCTGTGTGCTTTGGTGTATAGTCATGCCAGCCACATGACCATAGAAGCATCTCTGGACAATGCTGAGTCTTCAGTTATGAAAAAGAGATGAGTACCATCCCCTAGAGTTGGCCACAACTGGCGGGGGAAACCGTTACCTTTTATAATTTCTAAACCTGGATAAGATATGCTTCTGAAAATTCTGCAGCCAGATTCCTTGTCCAAACTTACCTAATTGTTTGTAAAGAAAGGTCAGAAGCGATAAATGTCGGTAATCTTCCTCAGTAAAAACTATTTCTCAGTCTATTTTAAGAGAGAGGGAAAGAACAGTTGGTGACATCTACTGCAGGAGTGTCCAACCTTGGCAATTTTAAGATGTGTGGACTTCAACTCCAAAAATCCCTCAGCCAGCATTTAAGTCCACACATCTTAAAGTTGCAATGTTGGACACCTGATTTAAAATAAATTCTATTGTGACTTCATGATTCGATCTATTAGAGGACTGTCCTTGTCCCTACCAGTATCAATGAGCATTTGTCATCAATGGGAATAAAGCTGTTCTTTCCCCTAACTTCATTGACTTTCTTTATTCCTTCCAAACTTTGTGGAGTGACTCTTTTTTCCTCCCTCTCCACCAGGCTGGCTTAGCTCTGAACAGCTGACATGGACTGCAAAACAAAGTGATAGCCAAGGCTCTTGCTGTGGGCCATTTTCACTGATTTTCCCCATACTGAGAATAGATCATTGCAGCTTTCTTCTTTTTTGACATCATCGCATCTCTGCAATCAGCCCTGTGAATCTCCAGTCTATTCCAGTGGAAACAATACTCTTTACCTTTTGTCATTAGATGTTTGTGAGAATAAGAAAGGCATGTGTATACATGCATGCAGTTTGTTTCTCATTAAACAAGTCTTTCAATTAAATTCAAAATTTATTTACTTTTAAGACCAGTATAGAACAAAACAATGAACAAACTGTTTAAAAGCAGAAGGCCAGATATGAAACAAAAGCAAAAAGGATTCACTGCTCAACATATAACAAAGATTCCAAGACAAAAGTTGGCAGAAAGTAGAATCTATCTAATGTTGCTCTCCGCTACTTAACTGGATCAATTAAGATCCAATCAAAGATCAAGCTATTCTTCTTTACATATTGGCTGAAGTTATTCTTTCCTCATAGAACTGACATCGCCTCCCTGACATTAGCAGATAATTAAATTCTACATGGAATAGATATTGTCTAAACAAACTTTATGGCTTTTCACAAGAGGCCCTCTTTCCCTTGGGATATGAACAAGCCAAGAATATTCTGACACAATATGTTCTCTCCTGCTCAGGAATGTTTTTCCAAGCAGTGAACAACTCTTGTTCCTATGTGGTGGGATTGTAGGATAAAACCTCAGATCTGCATACACTTCCTCAAATTTTCAACATGAATCATTGGCTTGTGAATGTAAACAGTTATGCAACATCCACACACTCTGTCATAAGTTCTCCTTTACTTCAGTGTTGAGCAAATTACATGAATCCAGGCATCCAGATTAACAATTTGGTTTGTGTCACCTGAATTAGAATATGTAATTCAACATTGCTTTTTGTCTTCTATTATGCAATTCTCTTCTAGAATTTGAATTCTAATAAACCTAAAGGAACACTTTTCAAAAATTGCTGTCTAATTATTCAAATCATCTTCAGATGTTCTTCTGAAAGTGAAGTCCTATTTTTTATCATTCCAGAGGACAGTAGGCAGATTCTAATCCAATATTACTGAAAACATCTTAACAGTAAAAGCTATTTTGTATGGAAACCATTTATTCCAAGACATATTAATTTCTCCTTCACTGATTATGTCCCAGCAGAGGCTGGATATCTTCCTGGGATGTTTTGCGTTCATGCACTGAACAGGGCATTTTATAAAATGGCTTAAAATGACCCCTTCCAACTCTATAAATATTGGGTCCTAATCTAATAATGCAGCAAATGCCAATCACACAAAGAACATTATCTAGCATCTTCCTTTCTATAGAATAGCCTCCTTAGAAAATTGACTTAACTACACTACCAATATTTAGACCCATGCAGAGGCAGATAGGTATTCTTTCTGCCAGGTATAACCAACAAATACTGTACAGTAATTTCAACCCTGTTTGTGGTTATTGCTGCTAGAACAAGGTGAAATAAATTGTAAATTATATAAATTATATTAAAGTAAATATTTCATAAATCATCAATTTTATAATCTATGGATTAGAATAGTATTATTTTGCTGCTGTTGATTTTTGAGTTTTTAGTTACGGTTTAAAAAGGTTATCTCTATTATTATCTAAGTTTTTAATTATTTTTTGCTGACAAATATTCCCAGGGCATTTGCTCAATGGATAATATAAAAGATTGGCTAAAATATAAAGTAGGAACATAAGTTTGAATTTAATCTAGTGTAAGCTAAAGAGGAATTGTGTATTTATCTTCAGATTGTAGGACATCTGAAATAATATGTAAAATACCTTTCTACTAATGGCCTCCTTTAAGTCTGGATAAGTTATCAATCTCAGAAACAGACAATAATGAGTATACATCAATCAAGGAACTAGAGGTAATAAGAAAGATTCTTGGAGCTCATGCATATAAAATGTGCTGTTCAATGTATCACTGAACTATATTACCTGTTTGGGCAAGTTAATATTAGTATCAATTAATATACTCCAAAATACATTGAAACTAGCTGGAAACTATTAGACTTCATCCTTTACCACCTATTTGTGCAACAAAATCTATATTAAATGTGTGTGTGTACACTGGTGTCTCACAAGACGAGATGAATCCGTTCCGGAAGAATGCTCTTAACACGAAACGCTCGTAAAGAGAAATGCAGTTTCCCATAGGAAACAATGGAAAGTCAGATAATCCGTTCCACGCCCCCAAAAATATT
>JANHZU010002784.1:332317-342788 GCA_032468055.1 Acrochordus granulatus | reverse complement strand
GTTTCGCTTTACGAGAATTTCGCACTAAGAGCGTTCTTCCGGAACGGATTAATCTCGTCTTATGAGGCACCACTGTACTTATTTTCATCCAGAAGTTTGCACTTGTAAAGCGAAGGTTTCTTTCTCTCACTTTGTATACTTCTCTTCATCGGAGAATCTGTACCTTTGAAAACTTTATAAAAAATGTCGTACAATAAATGTTGATATGGTTTAAATTAACTCCTTATTTTGAATGAGCTGCTGACTAGCCGGCTTTTAAATATTCTTTTATTTGGGACAAGGATCTTCAGGAAAAGAAAAGACCTGGAATTTCTTTGTTCTCAGTGAGTTTTACTGGAAAGAAAGAAGAAAGTACCCAGAAGAAAAGAGATTTGGAGACTGGGATAGAGATTATCCTAATCTAAAAAAAGGTTGGGAGAACAGAAACTACAATAATAATATTGACAGGAAATGTTTATCATATGAGGGATGATTTTTCCCACCCAACCCCCGTATCTTAATTTCTGCTCAGTGATGCACACACATGATTTGGAGATAAATTTGCATATGCTCCAGTTGTCTATATTTGTGCTTGCTTTGAGTGTTTGCAGAATACTGAACACTGTATTTTAAACACAGACTTCAGCCTTGTGCAGTGTTGTATTTAAAACTATTCTCTCAAATACCTCCTTCATTGCTTTTATTCAAATAAAAATCCTTCTTTCTTGATGACTATCTTTTGGGTTTAAAGGGAAAATCTGGAGCCATCTTTTTAAAAGGAAGGGGAAGGGGGATTTTCTGTTTAGCCCCATCCAGTTTCCTGGGGATTGGGGACAAATCTTTGTTCTAGAAAAGGCGGTGGCACATAATTTCTTGCCTGAGTAGTTTTCATCTTGGAAAAAACTAGACCTAGGACTCAGGTAGAGGGGATGTTGGAGTAGAGCTACTCACAAACTGGTATGAATGTTGATAGAAAGCTCTTCTCCCAATCCCCCCTTCACCTGTGTTTTTTTTTTCTATTGCTTTTTAGTGAACCTCACATTAGTTTATAAAGCATTTTCTTCAATTTATTAATAATTACATGTTGCATACTCTTGTTATTTTTATAAAGTTTGCCTTCAGTTTTAAAAATGTAAGGTGTTTCATGAGTATTAAAAGAAAAATTAATTAAAAGTTAATTTATATACAGTACTGATATTTCCAAATGGAAGTAACAGATCAAAGAGAAAGATATTTCTAGAATTAATTAGCTACCCAAAAAATATTAATGAAAAGTGAACTCTGTTCAGCAAGTTTAGTAGTTAAATGAAGATTAGGATGAGGGTAGTTGTGTATGTTTTGTTTCATAGTTAAAGTTTGTAGGTTAGATGATGCAACACTGCCCTCTTGTGTATTCTATCAACCAATTTTATGTATACATTATTTTGAGAAAGAACTTGATAATATAACAATAGCTTAATAACTAAATTCTTACATTTCCCTGAGATTTCTATATTAGTTGCATTATATTTATGGAAGTCATTTTTAAAACATTCATACTATTTTGTGCATTTACTTACAAACGGTTTAATGTTCAATAAGTCAGTTACTAAACTTGCTGAACAGAGTTCACTTTTCATTAATATAATGTTTATATACAGATATATAAACATTGTTTTTTATTGTCAAAAGAGGATCAGTGCAATGCAGTACATATTTTCTTTGAGATTCTACTGTATGCCGAATCTTATCTGTAATTTTTCAGTATTGCTGACTCTCACTTTTCTAAAATGAACTTATTTCTGCTTTGTGAAAAATATGAAATAATTTCCTTCTGCTTATGTTCCTTTTTACAAGCATGCCTTTCATATAATGATAGAGGTAAGATATTTTGTTTTATATATAGACATCAATCTGTGGAGTTATATAGACTCTATACAAGTAACATTTGGGAAACGTGTATTTCAAAATTACTGGATTCTTCTTTTGTTGGATTTTCTACATTGTATCATGTCAGTGTCAAAGAACAATTTGGCTATGGCCAGTCCTGGCAAACAGTGTGATATTACATTAGCTTGAGTAGAAAAATCTAATACTGTGTGACAAGTATATTCATGAGATCCTGGACTTCATAGAATCAAATTTTGTATTGACATGAAAAATCTATCTTCACAACCATTATGATTCTCAGTTATTTTAAAATGGAGAATCTCTGTATGCAAGAGAAAGACGTTTTTGCACTGATTTTGTTGAGGAAATTTTTTATATCCAATTATTTTTTGTTATTTAAAATCATATTCTCATTCTTAAAATATATTGCATTGTAAGATTCAGAGAGTTACTTCAGGCATATTTAAGGACTTGAGAATATCAGGGTTTAATAAATAGCAAACCTGCATGCTGTATCAGTCTGCTTTTGAGGGTTTCCTCAAGATCAGAAGTGGAATAACATGGTAGATTTCCATTTAGGAAACACAGTTCTTGAAGACAAGTTTGGTGTGCAAGTTTTTTTTTTGCAATTTGGCTACAAGTTGAATTGTAGACACACTATATAACAGGTAGCCCTTTGAATCCTGAGTACTGTTTGTTTAATATGTTCTCTGTTGCTTTGTTAAAACTACATTTTTCTAGCATATATTTTGTGGAATGTGGAACTAAATTGCTATATACAGCAATACAGGTAGTCCTTGTTTACTATTACCTCATTTAGTGATTGTTGCAGTTATGACAGTGATGAAAAAGTAACTTTGTGACCAATCCTCACATTTATGACCTTTGCAGGTCTATAAGGGAAACTGAAATAAAATTGTCATGTTTCACTTAGCAACCACTTTGCTTAATGACCAAGTTGCTACTCAAAATTGTGATTGCTAAACAAGGCTACCTGTACAGTTTTCACATTTAGCTGAACATACTTTTCAAAAACCTTTATTAAAGCTATAAAAGGTTTTTCCTTATGAAGCATCTGAAGGTGAAGAAATTGTTTTATTCTATAGGTCTTTCCAAAATAAGAAATTATTCAGTTGCCATTTACTTACATTAATAAATTTGTGAATCCTTTTTAGGTTTTATTTATTCCTGTTTATAGCTGCTATAAATTATTAGTTCTCATATAGCATGCTAGTGAGAGTAATTACTTTCTAATTAGAAATTAACATATTTATTAAAGGGAAATGTACAGTAATCCCAATGTATCCCCTTAGTATTCATGGAAAATATTCATGTCCAAAGGAAAACCATTAATATTTATTCTGTTTCACAGATTTTAACATACTTCTATATGAGAATTCCATGCTTCCTATATTCTTTATATTTCTATATTCTTTCATTCGGAATTTTGTCTGGATAACAAGAGGATCCTTGTTTTTATATGTTTTTAACAATTTATAAACCCTCAGAGTTGTTGGGAATTAGGAAGTATATAAATTTAATTTAAAAAAAGAAAGATAAACTCAATAGGTTAGTTAAAATCACATTTTAAAGTATCTTAACAACTTACATACTTTGGGACAAAATAGATATTAAAAATACACAGTACTTTTTCATCAAGTATTTTGGAAAATTTGCATTTCTATTTTATTGATACAGCATATAAAACTAAAGTTTTTTGCATAAAGCATCTAATATAATTGTTAACAATATGATATAGAATAGAGAGAGAGTCAAGTTTAATGAGATTAAAGTTAGTGAAAATATAACACAAACTTAGGCTTTTTTTTAGTAAGAGGCCTAGGAATAAGAATCAGATAAGATCATTTTGAGGGAGCCGTTGTGATGAAGTGTTTAGCATCAGGCTAGAAATAAAGAGTTCTAGTCTCACCTTAGGCACAAAGCCAGCTGGGTGATCCTGGGCCAGTCACCTTCATTGCCTAAGAAGCAGACAGTGGCAAATCACTACCAAAATCTTGCCAAGAAAACTGCAGCAACTTGTCCAGGCATTTGCCAAAAGTGACTCAAAGGGACAGATATATAAAGCTGACTTGTGAAAAAGGTACTTTGTATCTTATTTTATAGCACTGTATGAAAATTAGAGGAGGGGAGAAAATCTTTGTATTGTTAAAGCCCGCAAGACTTGGGACAGAGGTTGAAGAGGACAAAAAGGAAGAGGAACTATAGAGGAAGTTGATATCTATTTTCCAGATAGTTTTCTTGAACCAGGTTAATGGTTAATTCAGCAACTGTTTGATGTTAAAATGGTGCTGAACAAGTGGTACTTAGAACCAGTCCTCAAAGTACCTCCGTGGTCATATGATTGCAATCTGGGATTTGGCACCTAACTCTCATGTATGACAGTTGCAGTGCCCCATAGTCATGTGATCATTATCTGTAATCTTTCTTGCCAGCTTCCACAAGCAAAGTCAATAAGGAAGATGGCGGGTCACTCCAGTAAATTGCTTGTACCTGATTGCAGCAGCCATCCCCACTGCACTCACACATTCCCCCTCCCCCTCCCAGCAGCTGCCAATCCCGGTCAAGCCATGTCTGCCATCCACTTGCTAGGTAGCTGCCTGGATTGCTAAACAACCCACAATCCTCTGTTAACAATGGAAACTCCAGTCCTTTTGTTAATCAAGGATTGTATAAGCAATACAGTGCTATCTTTCTGGGTAGGAGGGCTTTCTGATCCTATTTTCAAGTAAGAAATGTTGAACTATGTATCTGTAGAATAATTGTTACAAAGGGAAGCATAACATGTAGTAAAACTTGTAAAAAATTTGCAAAGTTCTTTAAAAAGGCAACTGGACATTAATTACAAGATATTATTGGAGACATTTCACCTTCTATCCTGATGGCTTTTTCAATCCATCTAAAAATGAAAAAGAATGGTCAGGAAATATGTCCATTTCTAAAAGGGGAGTAGGGGAAGATGTGAACACAAAGCAAGAAACTTCTCCAATAACATCTTGTAATTAATGTTCTGTTGCCTTTTTAAGGAACTTTGCAAAATTTTTGCAAGTTTTATTACTTATCATGATGTGGATTAATGAAGATGTTCATAGATAGCATAACATGATAATAGCATTCTCTATACCTAATTAGAAGTTTACACTAAGTTTATACCATACTCTGACATGTGTAACTTGTAACTAAGGCTGGTTCATCATAGCTTACTTCAGGTATAGGGTAGTATGAAATCTTTTTATGTCCTATAGATGCCATAATATTCATAAAAGTAGATGACAGTAGTGGGGACCAGGAAATAGAAACACACATATGTACCTGCAAGGTACCATTTGAGACAAGATGGCTGATTCAAAATGAAACAAAGGTTTCCTTATCCCATTGCCATAATAAATGGCTTTAACCTTTTCTTGTACTGCTAATAAAGATGAGTCATTCCTCACTACTAAAAATGATTTCCCCATCTTTTCAAGTGATGTTTGGTCAGTAGCTAGATTGGTATAGAGGGAATGGATTCTCAAGAGTTCTATATATGGACAGAGAATAATCACAGGCTGCATGAAGGCCACAGATTTCTTACATAAGAATTATCATTTTTAAAAATAGAGTAATGCTTTTTTAAAGTTTCATCATTTAGGTAAAGTATTTTGGGAAAAACATTTTTAGTAAGTATATGCTGCAAAAATTATTTTATATTAACCATATGTGGAGATTAAAGATGGGTACCAATTTAAACAGATTTAATTTCCTCCCTTTTGTGTATGTATGTATGATTTGAAATCATGCATTTTAATTGTTGAATTGATTCACTGCATTTTTGCTGAGAAAGCCTTGAAAATTGTTAAAAATTGTGAAATTGCTATATTAATATTTTTGTTTGTATTCTGCTAGAAAGATATGTTACAGAATTTGACTCCTACGTACATATTATTCCCTTCTTTGAATTGGTAGATGAGATTACAGTAAAAAAAAATTTGTTGATTATTATTTATGATTATTTTTAGGACCCTGGACCACCACCTCCCTCACCACTGATGGGCTTAAAGCCATTGCAGTTACTAGAGATCAGAGCTAGAGGAAGGTTTGGCTGTGTCTGGAAAGCTCAGTTGTTAAATGAATATGTTGCTGTGAAAATATTCCCAATGCAGGTATATGAACAATGAAACATACTATGGAAGACAGTTATTTTTGTTTTGTTTTTAAAAATACTGATATTACAAGAAAATCAGGTAACATCTCACATTATGCATAAAATGTCATGTGATTGCTTAATAAAACATGCCAGTGGTTCTGAGGCCAAATTAAATGTGAGAGGAAATAAGCTGTTTGCTCTTCTACACATTGAAAATAATGTAATCATACCAGCAGCAGGAAAGGGCCAGGCAAAGAGAGAGTGCCTACAGAAGTTGCTTGCTTTTTTCTTCTCCCCATTGCAGAAAAGAGAGATTGGAGACAAAGGGTTCACATACATGAGTCCTAGCTCCAGGCTTCTGGGTGACCACATTTCTTTTGATGTATATAAGACAGTAAGCAGGAATTGAGCATTCCAAAGAGGGGACCTGTACCATAACAAAAGTTGTTTCTACCTTTCATAAAGACACTCCTGCCAGTTCGTTTCTTTTACTGTATTTCTAAAATATCAATTCACATAAGAAGCTTGTCGCTCTTTTCTAAAACGAGGATGAATTATTGAAGTGGAATAATTTGCAACCTCCAGTCTAAAGTTGTAAAAACTTTTGCATCAACATTTAACAAATTATGGGGAAAATAAATATTGATAGTTTACCTACTTCATTATTATTGTTATATAAACCTTTTGAAAACAAGAAGAAAAAGCTTTATTCACAATTGCTTGCTTATATACCTCAGTCAATACACTAGCAAAAAAAACCCTTCATTTAACATCATTCTGTAGGAAAACCATATGGGTCAGTGATCTTCTCTGTGGTCATTGGTTTAATATTTATTTCTAAGAAAACAGTGCTTATCAAATCAGCAGTTTGATCTCCTTGAGGGATCTTTTTTTCCTATGCAAAATGTTTTCACCTTTTTGATCAGAAATCATCTATCAATGCTAAAAACTTTGAATATAAGAATAGTTTTTTCCCCTGTTGTTTCAGTCTAATGGCTGCTATCTAACCAGGTTTTTCACTTCATTCTCACCATGGCTTTGCTAGTGGGCCTGAGGATCCCAGGTTGATATGGCTTACTTGAATATTGTTACAGGATGGGGGGAATGTATTGCAGTTTCTATTTCCAGTTTTTTATTCCTGTAAGCCATCCAGAGTCACTGTGAGTTGGTAGCCATATAGTTTTTTAAAGAACAAAATACAATAGGTATTTAATATCAAAAAATATATAAATGACTCACTTCTGATTTGGCAAATGTAAAAGCTTTATATTTTGAAGTAACATTTCTTTACTTCAGTTCTTTGACTTCTTTCACAGCTTGTGTTGATTTTTTTTTCTTTCATAAAAAATATGAGAAAATCTGATTTGGATATCTGCCTTAAAAGCATTCCAAATGGTCAATAAAATTGGTTGCTTTAACTGGTTAACAAATTATAAATTGTTCAATACAAATTTTCCTAAAATAATTGTGTAACAGAGGCATAACCAGGTAAAATAATGAAACCAATGTTACATTTATTTATGTTGATCAACCTTGTATCAAGATATTAAAATATAGTAAAGTTGCAAACAGGTTTATAATTTGTAAAAATATTCTGTTGTGGTAAACATCAAAATATTGCTAGATGTCTGTTAAATTAGGTTTCAGTAAATAATCCTGGAGTATTTTCCATCAGTATCATTAAAATTTATTTGAAATAATGCCAAAGGATTCACAGTTTTATTAAAATTACTAGTATAATTATGTAGGCTATCTTTAAAGTAAAAGGATGAGCCAAACATCGGTGCAAGAATTCTGGATCCTCTCTACTAGGTTCATAGTAGTCAGAAAAAGCTATCTGACTGTCCAAACATCACAAAATATTTTTTTTAAAAATCTTGACTATCATATTTTTTGTGCTGCAACCATATTTGGAGACTCGTTAGTCAACATTTCTGCCCTTCTAGTCATTTTTGATACATGTGTGACTAATCCATCTCCTTAGTAAAAAAAAAAAATCTACCTTGTCAGTAGCCATCTGTTTAGTAATAAATCACTTTAGATTTTAGATTACCAGATATCTTCTTTTGAAGATGACTACTTCATGTCTTTAAATTTTCACTATTTGTTTAAAAATTATATAAATACTAAATCTGCATGCATGTTTTTAAAAAAGAGTTAATAGTCCCTGAGAAGAAAAACTATATTTAGTAAACTGAGTCAGACTTAGTTCTAAAAATTCAAAAAGAAAAAACCTTACAATAATGCAGGAAAATACATTTAAACCTTTCAGATAAAACCCCAAAATCTGTAAAAATAAAAACTCATAAAACTTAAGGAGTCAAATTGCAATAAGAAGTAAATAATTATAATTTTTATTTAAGCACCACTGCTATTCCTGTTTATGAATTTTGTGCCAGCTATTTACCAGCAATATGAAGAATAGTCCAGAATCTAAAAAAAATACTATCTATTTAATCCTGCCTTGATGCCGGATGAAACTTCATTGAACTGTTAACATCAGTTCATTGTTTACAGTTGATTATTTCATGAAGCAAATCAGGAAAAGTCCTTACTCTTCATTCCAGAGTACTCCGTAGAATTTGCTTGCCAAGTGTTGTTATTAGTTGTTAATTTAAAGGATTTATCTAAATTGGGTTGGTCTTGGTTTCATTATTTGACAAGATTTCTGAAGATCTGAGCACAGTTCATAAATTTGTTAGAAGCAAGAGTTTTCTGTAAATGTGAATTTGCCAAACCAAGACTTGGATTTGTGTATTCCCAATACTCCCATACATACATTCAGGCAACTTTCAGGCTTAGCATATGAGGTACAACTTTGATTAATTGAACAATTTTAAGTATGCAAACAAGATGTTTAGTATTTATTTTAGATGTATTAATAAAATTCTTTTTTCTAGGATAAAGAATCATGGCAAAATGAATATGAAATGTACAGCTTACCAGGAATGAAGCATGAAAATATATTACAGTTCATTGGCGCTGAGAAACGAGGCACGAATATTGATGTTGATTTGTGGCTAATTACAGCATTTCATGAAAAGGTGATTGGCTTAGTTGTGTTATAATACAGTTTATGTAATACAGTTTTCTTAACTGCTAGAAATTTTCATTGTGTACAAATAGAATATTTTCTAAGGAACCAGATTTTGAGCAGAATTTTTAAGTTTATGAACTTCAGTGCAGTACATTATTCAGATCAGTTTCCACACCAATGTTAATTTTTTTAGGGGACAGAATTCAACACGAGGGAGCAATTTTAGGCCATTTATCAGAGTGAAGATGGGAGTGATTTGCCTCCTGGAGGTCTTCCTCTTTCATGTCCGCATATAAAAAAATCAAGAGACAGAAAAAATGGCCACTGTCTCTTATGTTGGCACAGTTCTTCGTAATCTCTTGTAGCTCCAAACTCATCAAACATTGTCTGCCCATATCTTTGTTTAAAAGGATACCAACTGAATTATTTCTATCATGGTAATGATACTGTTACTTTGAATTCTTATTTAATTGATATTGGAGATGTGTGAGACCCGTCCCTCTGTTTTCATCCTTCCCTTCCAAGCTCAAATCACAGAAACACTTCAGTGAATTATTGGATATCCCTGATTCTAGAATAGCATATGGAATATTCTCTCCAAAGTGTCTGCTGTCTCTATTTAGGCTCTGTAACCACACATATTCTCAATTCTAAAATGTTGGTTAAATATACCAGTAGCTAGAGAAGGAAATATCTGTATATATTTTTCATAACGTTGTAAGTACAAATCTTAACTTAGGGTAGACACAGAATAACTGTGTATACAAAATTGGAAATTTAACAATTATTTTGTAATCTAGTTTAATAAAATCACAAATCATACACAATTTATTATATATTTATGATACGGGGTAAAATTAGATTAAAATGAACAAATAAGAACTAAACAGTTAAATTTACACAGAAAGAATATATTTACTATAATGATGAAAATAATACTATTCAATTATGAAAACCTAAACCTAATTCCATCTAACTTTATTCATGGGATTTAAGTGAATCAGCCCTATCGTCATTCTCTTCGTTTGCTCACAGCCACTTCTGCAAGCCTTTATTGTATAGATTTTATTGACTTATACCCAAGGATATATGGATCTGAAGTTAGTTAGTAGGAAGATCCTCCTTAACTGAGGATCTAAAACCTGAAGTCTATGCACATGAGATGAAACAAGATGTAAAAAGCAAATGGAAAGAAACTTGTTATGGTAATTATAGAAACAGAATCATACCAGAACAGTGGAACCTCACAAGACGAGCACCTCGCTGCACGAGATTTTCACAAGACTAGCTAAAATGTTTAATAAAATTTATTTCGGTTGACGAGCGGCAACTCGCAAGACAAGCAGGCTTCGTGTGATAACTTGGGCGTCATCAGTCAGCGCGCTCTGTATTTCCCGTTCAGGCAGCAACCGCGCGAGAGTTCTGTCGACGCTGCCACGTGC
>JANHZU010002784.1:312519-324408 GCA_032468055.1 Acrochordus granulatus | reverse complement strand
ATAATTATGGATTATCATTAAAACTTTGCTAAAACAACAGAACAAATGGGGGCCTAAGACTTTTGCACAGTACTATATATTGAGAGAGGAAGAAAGATGTACAACAGTGTCAACCTTTTAGTTCAGTTGGTGAAGAGTTAAGTCAGCAGATCCAATGGAGATCTCCACAGTAAGGAGAGCAATATAAGGTAAGCAATCCCATGAATAATCAAAAGAAAAAATGGACTTCTTGCTATAATGATGAAGTTCAAAATACCTGCATTAATATTTTCACTTCAGACAATTTAACACATTTACAGACAATCTGGCAGAACACCTTCAGTTTCTTCACTCCCTCATTCTTACCTCCTTACTGCAATAAATCTTTCAGAAACAGATAAGTCTTTTAGTAAATTTCTGAAATACTGTAATTCAGCAAAAGGGAAACAGAATTGTAATCCATACAGAGTTGAGCTCTTAGCATTCCAGAAATAGTCCAAGAGAAAAAAAATACTGTATAAAGAAAAGGCTAAGACCAGGTCAGTATCGCTAGATAAAAGGCAAAAGTTGCACTGAAATTTCCTCTTCACACTCCAATCAACAGACATCCAGTTTAGGAGGATTTCTGTTCCCCTTCAATTAGATAGCTGCCAATCATCCAAGAACTTGTGGGATGATTCCCAAGAATCCCTCTTTCCATCTGAAGGACTTCACCAGCTTAAGGCTCCAGCTTAGTCCAGTCTACCAGATGCCATTCAGCTCAAGCTAAGTTCCTGGTTACAATGCCATGTCTCCTGGGCATGCCTGGGATATCCAGAACTAATTACTGTTAATAAACAGGCAGAAAAACCCACTGCCCATCTCCCTTAGGGAGACTTGATATTACAAAATATATGCAAAAAAAAACTTAAGAGTACCCAGCTTTACTAGTACAGAATACAGCAAATGTCATCTGCCCTATCATAGCAAACAAGCTCATACAGATTATCCATCTAATTATTTGAAGTTGTTAATAGAGATTAATCAACTCTATGTTACTGAAGTAGATTCAATATTTTAGTCTGCTTTTCCCTTTTTACTTGATTTTGGGGAGTAAATAATACCTTTTTAACAAAAGGCAAAGTTGATACAGAGATGAAATTATGTTAGCCTTGGAAACTACAGTTTAGAAACAGACCTGATTTACAGGAAAATAAAATAGATGTGTCCCATTATCTGACCCTTGTTCAGTGTAATTGACAGTCATAAACCAGTTAGCAGCTTTAATTCTAGTCTCTTAACCTGAGCAGCATTAAATTAAAAAGTAACAAAATTTAAATAACATTATTTCCTACAATGCAGGACCTGTGGATGAGTATATGTTGCCTTTTGAGGAAGAAGTAGGTCAGCATCCTTCTCTTGAAGATATGCAGGAGGTTGTAGTACATAAAAAGAAGAGGCCTGTTCTGAGAGAGTGTTGGCAGAAACATGCTGTAAGTAATAATGTGGATAGTTCTGAAACTTTTTTAGAAGGTAAAAGTGCCTGACATTTGCTGATTCAGATATTGGGGTTAATTGGGACATTTTTGAGGGAGGGTGAGGTAAACCCCTAAGTGACTGGGTTGGATTGATTGGTAAATCACATGGCAACATGATCTGGTGGGGGATGTGACTATATCCTTGTGATGCTCAGATCATGCCCTGGTAGCAATGAGATTCTCCTATGCTGCTCCTCTCTACAGGGAAGTTGGGCCAATTAGAATGATCCACCCCTGGTGACTGATGGATCTAAATGGGTTCCAAAGGGAACTGGGGGATATCCCAGAGGCCTTGCTGCATGGTCCTGCTGAAACCCTGGCCTCAGCCTGAAATCAAATGGTAGCCATGGCTTTGGATAGGATTGCGCCCATGCAGCCTCTCTTGACCCTTCATACCCACTACTTTCCATGGTTCACTGAGGAGCTTAGGGTTTTAAAAAGAGCCAAGAGATACCTGGAGCACCACTGGAGAAGGACAAGAAGTGAATCCAACCAAACACAGGCTAGAGCCTCTATTGAGCCTGCCTTGTGATGATAAGAGCGGCAATACATTGTTATTTCTCTGCTCTTATTGTGTCCTCAGAGCGTCACCTGGCAGCTCAGTTTAGGGTCACCTGGTCCCTCCTCAGATGGGGGGTTGCAGAGGACCATTTACAGGACCAAGCCAAGGAATTTGTGGAACACCTGGCAATAAAATTGTTCAAATCCGTTTTCAGCTGGAATCTATGCATGAGGCAGGACCAGGAGAGATGGTTAGGGTGGGGTCTTACCCAGTTATCTAGGAATGGTTCGCTTCTGTTGGACCTGAGGAAGTAGACAGAGTCCTCAATGTTATCAAGCCAACTTCCTGTTAATTAGATCACTAATCCTCCTGGTTGGTGAAAGCCTCCAGGATGGTGACCTCCAGGTGGGTATCAGCAGTGATCAATTCTTCATTGCAAAAGGGGACATTCCCAGGGCCTTTTAAGGTGTGCCCCCTGCTCAAAAACATTGCTTGACCCCACCTGTCTGGACAATTTCTATCCAATCTCCCACCTCCCCTTTTTGGGGAATGTGGTGAGAAGGTGATTGCTCAGCAGCTTCAGAGGGTCCTGGGTGAAATGGATTATCTAGACCCATGTCAGTCTGGCTATGGAACAGAAATGGCTTTGGTCACAGTCATGCTCTTCTTGTCCTCTCAGCGGCTTCGATACCATTCACCATGGTATCCTTTTGGGCCAGCTACAAGAGTTGGGGCTGGACAGCACACTTTTGCACTGGTTCAGAAACTTTCTCTCTGGTCGGTCCCAATCGGTGTTGATAGGGAGTGAAAGGTCTAGCCCACAGCCCCTACTTTGTGGCATGCTTCAGAGTTCAATATTCTCTCCATTCCTCTTTAACATCTACATGAAGCTGCAGGGTGAGATCATCTGTCGCCATGGGTGAGGTATCATCAATATGCTGATGATACACAACTCTACATCTACAACCCTGGTGACTTGAGTGTGGCTATGACTGCTCTTGAGCAGTGCCTGGAGGTTGTGAGGGTTTGGATGGGGGACAACAGACTTCAACTGAATCCTGGTAAGACCAAGAGGCTGTGGGTACATGGGAATTCTGGTTTCCAGGGATAAACAACCTTAGTTCTGGATGGGGAGGCACTGCCTCAGACAGACCTGGTGCATAACTTGGGAGTTCTCTTGGTCTCATGACTCCTGTTCAATGAACAGGTGGTAGTCATGGCTAGGAGAACCTTTGCACAACTTTGTGTTGTGTGCCAGTTATGGCCATTCTTGGATCAGGAGTCCCTGAGCTCGGTCACTCATGCCCAAGTCATCCCACAGTTGGACTACTGCAATGCGCTCTACATGAGGCTACCTTTGAAGAGCATTCAGAAATTACAGCTGGTACAGAATGCAGTGACAAAGACCTTGGGGTCCTAAGGGTGACCCATGTGACACCACTGTTATGTGAGCTGCACTGGTTGCCAGTTTGTTTCCAGGTGCAATTCAATTGTTAGTTATCACCTATGAAGCGCTTCATGGCATGGGTCCAGGTTGCTTAAGGGACCGCCTTGCCCAATGGGTTCAACCCCCAATCATGCCAGCAGTAACGGCATGCTTCGGATTCTGTCAGTCAGGGAATTTTGGTTGGCAGGATCCAGAAGACGGGCCTTTTCTGCAATGGCACTGCCCTCTGGAACATCATGCCTCCTGAGGTGAGGTCAGTCCCCCATCTTTTTGGCCTTCCAGAAAGAGCTGAAGATGTGGTTCTGCGGGTTGGCCTGGGAGCTGGGCAGTCATGTGTCATCAGTGAGGTAGGTTGAAGGATGTACCTTTGTTTTATTCCCCCTATCTTCTTGTTCTTTTATCTGTTATTTTTACTCTTGTTATATTTTCAGTTTGTATTATTTCTTTTGGTATTTTATTGTGAGCCGTCCAGAGTCACTTATAATGAGTTGGGCAGTGAATAAATTTAATTAAAACATTTTAACCTATAAAGATACATTGAAAATCCAATGGAATAATTGAACTTCAAGATCAGTCTGTTTAAAACATTTTTTATGTTTTAAAAATATTAGTATAATCCAGCAAACCTATCTTGCACATCAAATCTTACATGGACAGGAAGAATCTGAATTGCGAAAACCTGCCTGTTTCTATGATATGCCAAACTCTACAAGTGTGAAGATTGGCCTTTTGAATATTCCCTTTCCCATTTCCTTCATGAGCTTTGTTACTTTCAATTATTTTCTGTAGTCCAAAAAGAGAGAACTTTTTTGGCACAAAATAGAACCCACTTTTCATTAGACAGGCTTTTTCAGAAATTTAAATGTTTGTTATTCCATTGTTTGATTTGAAGAATTATAAATGATACATTGTTTAATATATTTCCTGAAAAGCTTTTCAATGGTGGCTTCATTAAGTGTGGAATGTGATAAGATTCTATTAATAGAAATTAAAATTGTTCTGAAGAGGATTTTGATTTATATTATTCTGTAGTCTGTAACTAGGAAAGATGTCCTAATTTAACTTTCCAGTTTCATTTGAGATATCTGCATAATGAATATAAATGATATGCATCCTTAATATCACAAGATGGTTGAAAACAGAACTTTTCATATATAGTGAATGCTGATTCCAGAATTAGGATATTTTTGTAACCAAATCTTTTTCTAGTCCTTTTCACTGGATGAAATTGGTCAATCAATGGAAACTTCTCATAAATCCTTGAGGTGATATTTCATCCTAGTTTTGCACCACTTCTGTTTGAGGTGGTGAACACTGAATAGTCAAAAAATTGAAAAAAACATTTAATGAAGATAAGGCTAGTGCTTATTCCACACCTTCTGAGATTTAACAGGACTCAAGACATCATTTGACTCTCATGTATAAAAATAGGATAGCTTGTGTATTTGTCACTGTTACAGGCCACTATTTGAAGGGCATGGTAATTGTCAGTAAAAGTGTTTTTCTCATATGTGTTCACAACAAGGACAAATTAATTCAAAGTATTTCAGCCTCCCAGGACAGCCTGTGGCAGATGTCAATACCATTTTAGAAAAAGAAGTCTAAATAATTGAGAGAGATTGTTGAAATTACATCTAAAGGTTTCAGGTAATCTCAGAAGGTCTCAACAATAAATGGCTTTTTAACATATTATAAATGTTAACTGATAAGGTAGTTCTAATTTATCCCATATGTAACCTGTACCTGCATAGCCAGTCTCTCTTCCTTCCTTTCCTCCTCCTCCTCCCCCTCTGATCCCATTTACATCCTACACCAGTCTCCCCAGTCTGCATCTGACAAGCTGAACTGCCATTCACAAAAGCTTATGTCTTGTAATAAAATTGGTCAGTCGGAAAAGGTGCTACCAGATTCCTGATTTTTTTGCCACCACAGACTAACAGAACTCTTCTATAATGTCTACAACGTGATTGTTTGTAGACTTTGACAGAAATAGGCAAAAAATTTATTTGGGAAAAGAGATCTTGAGTCTTTCTATTCTATTTGTTATTATTGAGTCTTCTTAGGAAGCAAGACTCAGGCAAACTTTTTCTGATTCACTGAGGTGCAAGAAGAAAGGTACAACCAAATAGCACAATCAGACTTAGGAGATTCTTTTATTATAGCCTATGTCAACAAATTATAGTTCTAGTCTTCTGTGGAGTTGATTTTCTGGTATGGTCTGCCTACTGGACTGACATTGTTGTACATGTTATGCTTTGCAAACCTGTGTAAACCTAATAACCTGTGGCTGATAAACCTCTAGTAACAGTGTTTGATGTTTGGAGGTCTGTTGCATTATCTTCATCAACACTCAAGTCATGTTCCTGATTATTACAGATTGACCATAATTGTTAATCTGAAAAGGTTGCTAATAAATGTTAATGTTAAAAAAATTGAAACATTGGCTTTCCAGTGCGTCGTTGTTTTTGTGATGTGAAAAATATATATCTTGTATAATTTGCCGTATTTTTAACAGTTTATGAATTTGCATTGGAGTATTTCGAAAGAGATACAAGGACTTGGAATAAATAGAAAGACAACTGTTAATATCTGTTGGGAATGCTTCTCAGCATTAATTAAATTACCAGTATTCCTTTGTTTTAATTTTGTAAACCAAATTTTAACAAACTATGAAAATATTGGACACTTCATCTTGGAGGTGGCTAGTAGCCTAATTGTCATCTCCTCTCTATATATTTTTATTTGCCCGCTCTCTCCTGGTCGGTTTATTTTAATGTTTTTTAGCTGTTTTTACTATGTTTTAATGGTGTTTTTATGAATCGGCATATAAATCTGATAAATAGAGCATCACATTCTAGAAGGAAACTTGCACCTTTCTAGTGATAATATTACAGATTTTTACACAACTAGCTTTTTTAATTGTGGAAGGAATTTAAAAAATGTAGCTAGATTCCTTCAGTCCCCTGCTAGAAAGAAAAGGAAGGTCAATTTTTGTGACAAAATCCTAATTTGAAATTGCATCAGTTCAATGTTTGAAAAGGAGAAGAAACTGAAATAATGTCATAATAGCTTTTCAGATATACAAGATCTAGTCCTATATTGGAAATATAACAATCATGAACCTCACTTGTATATTTGGGCTGATAGCTAGGATAGATGAACAATAAGTATTGTATTTCAAGCCTGCACTCATTCCAAATGGGATTCTGGATTTCAGAATTAGGCACTAGCTGCAGCTTCTCAATGTCAGTGTCACATAGAAAGTGTCAATAATGCTTGCCAGGTTTTTTATTCCTTTTGCTTTAATTTGGATTTAACTTAGATTCCATTTATATATTTCAGGACATTGTTTTTTATTCTATTGTCTAAGAATTCCAAAACTGTATTCTTTCTTGTTATTTTTAGGGAATGGCAATGCTCTGTGAAACAATAGAAGAGTGTTGGGATCATGATGCAGAAGCCCGATTATCAGCAGGCTGTGTAGAGGAAAGGATTATTCAAATGCAAAGACTTACAAATATTATAACAACAGAAGACATTGTGACTGTGGTCACTATGGTGACAAATGTGGATTTTCCTCCAAAAGAATCCAGTCTATGATAGTAGCACTGGTCCACTTCTTGACCAATAAGACTCAGCACTGGAACTGCCAAGTCAACTGGCCTGTTTTTGGTCAGTAATTTTCAGCATGAAATATGGTAAGTCTGTTTCTGGAGCGTCAGTAGGAAGATTCCTCCTTGTTCTTCTCCAAACTTGGATATAGGAGATCTACTGCATATGCCTGAGAAAATGGCAAGATAATGTTAAATGTATCTGAAGAACATGGACCTGTCTCAGTTTGTCAGACATTTTAAAAACTGACATTGTATTTCTTAACATGTCAGACTAATTCCTTAAAACGAACTACTGCTATTTTTTTTAAATCAGACATTTCATTTCAGATTTAAGAAAAAAGGGTAACTTGTTTTTATTGCATTTGCTGTTGTGTTTATATAAATGACTATTGTAATGTCAATATGACACAGCTTGTGAATGTGTAGTGTGCTGCTGTTCTATGTAATCAAAGTGGGATCTAGCAAAAAGGCTTCCAAGCATTACTTAACCTCCCTTCAACAAGGTATACCTCAATTCCACCTATGCTAAATTGAATTGACAACACTAATAAAACTGAAATAATAAATTGATCCAGATTTTGTAAATTATGCATTAAAGATTCATGGTGCATTTTTAAAGTTTATAAACTGTGCTTCACGCCAACAGTCCATGGCCATTCCTAAAATGATGTGTTAGTCTTTCCTTGTTCTAGCTTATGTATAAATAATTGCATTTTAAATGATGAACTGTCCCAATTTTTAGTTAAAAGCTTTATCTCCAGTCCACAAATAGTGTATACATTTATTTTACTAAATATTTAGGTTTGCTGTGTCTGATGGGAATTTGAAAATTTAAGCATGATTTTTTATTATTATTATTTTATTGAGCTCTGGCACTGGAAAGCTCTTAACTTTAATTCTTTCAAAGAAGCTTTTTGCTGTTTCATGTATGTTTTGTCTAGTGTTATGTTTCTATTTTGCTAAACAAGACACAGTGGGTTGATCCACATAGAGACACATGCAGCAAGGTGGAAGCTACTTTCCTCTTCTTTTCCCTCAGCAACCCAGCTCCTGCCCCATGCAAAAGCTGTCCAGATGTTTTTCCAGCTGTTTGGGGGCTGCCAGGGGAAGGAGGAGGCAGGGAGAAGGTTTCCAACCACCCAGCGCATGAGTCTAGCACTGGACATCTCTCTATTTCCACTGTGTTGTTGTTTCAGAATCACCTCAGGAAGCTTCATTACCCTGAATGCCACACTTTGTATGTGTTGCCTTTTGTAGTTTCACATCACTTGATTTTTTGGTGCCGGTTTGTCAGAGTAACATAAATCAGTGATACATAGGTTTAACTTGTGGTCACTGAAAAATTAAAAATACAGACTCTCTTTGTTTTAAAAAAAGAAACCATCAAATATGCAATTATTTCAATGGAAATGATAATGTAGCAGTCCAGCAAAAAAAGAAGACAAGAAGGGCCCTAAAACTTTACATTAATGTATAAAAGGAGTTATTGGCATTGAGGTTGTTGAGCATACCATTAAGGAGACTCTAGCAGAAAGAGCAGAAAGTAGACAGGTGTCAAAGTACTTTTAAAGGCAGTAACACCTTATATTTATTTGAATACTTTATAGATATATACAAGCCAAAGTGAATTAATTCTCAAAAACAAAAGTACTGAACCAACAGTAGCCAGTATTATCAGACTCTAGACAACTTTCTAAAATTAATACATTTATAAAGAGTGGTCACTGTGAATGTTTCTCTTCTAAAATGTAGAAGAAATATTTATAAGCAAGATTTCAGACATCAAATTCTAAACAGAGACAAGTATTAGAGTGTTTCTTCTCTGCAACTGGCATTTTCCATAGAGGCATGTTTTGTCTCATAGTTACCAAATTCAATACCATAATTTATTTGTGGAAGTTGTTGGGCATAACTTGCTACTTTTGTTAACAAACGTAACGTTTGTTCTTCAGATGTATGTTTGAATAAAGGAAGATTATTTGCTTGCTTCTATTTTTAGGGCTTGATTTTGCAACATCTTATTTAAAATAATCCATATGACTGATATGTATGTTTTTTCCTAAAAATGAAAATGTTCATGATAGGTAAATGCAGATATTTATCAGTTATCATCTTAAAAGCACATGCCTCCAAAAATCATTCCTAATTACAGATCTCCCACCACAGCTTCATTGAGTAGTTTTTTATCAAATACAAACTTCCACCAATATGACTCAAGCCAGGTGAAACCTTTTCACGTATTTTTTGCAAATGCATTTGTGATTACAGGTCAGGTAGGGGAAATATAAAACTGACAATCAAACAGAACAATGTCAATGTGAGAAGAGTAAAAGTATTTTCCAAAGCTCCCCCCCAAACTACTCTGATGTTTTTCAAGATACCACTTACCAGAAAAGACTTTTTAAAAGCTTTTTTTTTGGTAGAATCTATAAAATTGTTAAAATCCACCAAAACTGCAAGGTAGTCTTTAAAGAAATCTCATCTTCTTTATTTGAAAAATGCAGGGGTGGACAATGCTTTCAAAATGCTTAAGTCAAGTGTTTTATACTGAGAAATTAACCCATTAATGTCTGAGCTAGGAAAAGGTGCTCTGCTTTCTGGCAGATATTGTGGCTGTTGTTGCTTTTTGTACTTGAACCATACAGCTTGTATTGATCTGGCCAGCTCTGGTGATTTACCTTGTATCTTTGACTTGTGAAGAAAAGCTAGGGCTGAGGCTCAAGCTTTCATTGTCCTTTGGTTTGCCTGTGTCTACTTAGTTGGCTGCCGTATAATTGCCACAGGATTTAACTGATCAGTCTTGTGAACAACTTCAGTCTAAACTTTGCAATACCTTTTCAGTTTGTGTTTGATGCGAAGAACTTTATATCACATGATGCATGACTACTCTTTGTACAGTTGCTAAATATAACTTAGCATTTTGGAACAGATTGTGCCTCGTAATTGTTGGAGTTCTTTGACCTAGTGTTCTCATTCATGGTGGTATTCTGAAAATGAGTCTGGATTAAAATACACAACTTTATACCTTCTTTGATAGCAAAATCCATGTGGAGTAGCTCTTGCATAACTAAGGTGTAATCAGATGTAGTAGTAATAAATAGTGTTCATACTACTGTTCTACAGAATAAATTGCTGATCATAGTTTAACCAAGTGAGGTGACTGATTGGTTGACCTTTTCCAATTATCTTTTTAAACTTTTTAATGCATTTTTATTAGGAATATTTGGTATAAGATTCAGCAACTTATGTACAGGATTACAAGCAAAGGATAAAAATAGTATCCTTGTTGGAACACCATTTACCTCAATATATTCAACCAGCAGTACTTTTTTTTAATGCACACTCAAGCCCATATAAGATGTTACCTCTCAAAATATTGGTAAGCAATTATTTTAGCTTTACTCGGTACTTGTCAGTGTTCTGGGCACAGGTTGTTGTACTACTGTCAAACTGCTCTTGCTATATTTTGGCAAGTATTTAAGAGAACCCCATCCCGGATAAAAGTGATTGTGAAATATTGTATAAATGTATGCTTCTCTTTCCCTATTCCCACAGAACAATGAATAAAAAATTAAGTGACTACTATGAGTTGCACAGTATTCTGATTGGTTCTTTAAAATGAATTACCTTTTACATTGCACATAACTATTGTTTCTTTTCTCAGATCTTGTTTTGCCAGTTTGGAAACAGTGAATTGTAACTGTATTTCAGCAGTCACAAACGAAATGTCTTTTGGCAGAAAATCTTAAGAGCAGCATTTCAATCTGTTTTTTTGCTACTATAAATATTTAAATTAAAACTGAGAATATCTTTATATATTTATATAGGTTTGGCCAATATTAACAACTCTCATTACAATTGCACCTACCCTGTTGAAGTAGACTTACACATCATCCAGAAGAAAAGATAACAGAAAGTTCCACTGAGGCAATTAAATTTAACATACTGGAAATCCTGGGATAAAAATATATTTCTAAAGAAATTCTCCCTTCTCTTTTTATGGCTTGATATAATTGAACTTTGAAAGCTTGATACTTCTGAAAACTAAGCTGATAATTAACTGAATAAAATACTGCAAAACATGCAGCTCAATTCATGTGATTTTCATTTTACAACAGTCTATATGAAAGAAATTATGGCAGCCAAGGTGTCCAAAGGATTGAAGACAGTCATGAGCTGCAGGTCATGACCCTATGGTTACAGACTTCACATTTTCAGCTATAACGTAGGAAGCTCTACAGTAGTTGAATACTGCTTGTTCTAAGAATGAGGTCAAATTATGGCTTATCTTCCAAATGTGTGACTTCAAGACAAGGGCTTCTTGATGCTGTTGAACAGTTCCCAGCATTATCCCTCACTATTGTACATGCTAACCTGGGCAAATGATAGCCTCAATTTAGCAACATTCAAGGGGCCTGCTATAAAAGATTCTTGATGGTATTTTCAGTCCCTTTCTTCTATGCTTATTTGTTGTTAGTAGGAAAATAACAAGAGGAAAAGCATGTTTTTAGGGAAGTATCTCATTTTTCACTTATAATTACAGTGGTACCTCACAAGACGAGTAACTTACAAGATGAGAAACTCGCAGGACAAGCAAAAAAATTTAATCAAAATTTTTCTGCTAGATGAGCCGCGACTCAAGAGACGAGGAAACTGTGTACCAAACCTTGCGTGTCACCATTAAGCGCGCTCTTGTATTTCCCATTCAGGTAACTTCCCGCGAGAGTTCTGCCAACGCAAGCACGCGCACGCGTTCTGCTGACTCTTACCTCATGCTTACTCCATTGTTGCAGACAGCAACCCCGCATGCGAGTTCTGCCAACACAGCAA
>JANHZU010002784.1:228651-240065 GCA_032468055.1 Acrochordus granulatus | reverse complement strand
TGGCTGTCTGTTTATTGGTTGAATTTTTGGTTTATTTCATTTTTTCAGATTTTGGTATGGAGTTTCAAGCTGTGTTGCCTGGGTTTTGCCATCTTTTGCTCCTTGTTTTTCATCATTGTGTCAATTCATTATTCTGTGTACTTATATTTGTGAGCTTTCCAGAGTCACTAGGAGCTGGGCAATATAAAGAATTAAGAAATAAACAATCCATTGTTTATTGTTTTGTATGTTAGCTGTATCAGGATAATGGTTTGATCAACAAACCATTATTAAAGCAAGCCATGCTGTGAATCCAACGTAATTGGTTGCCATTTATGTATTCTGCCATTTCGCGCCTGAGCAGGAGGCAGTTTTGAGCCTAAATACAAAGTTGTTCCCCAGTGAATAGCAGCTATTGCCAACTTTAATTCTCATTATGCTGGTATCTAGAAACCTTAGAAGACTACTTTTTCTTGGGTGAGGTACAAGTAGATCAAACAACTAGTCTAAAAGCAACAGATTTAAACATAAAAATCACATTAAAATTAAATTTTATAAAAACACATATGATAAAAACACAATAAAAATAGATATACCCTAGGCAGAGAGAGAGTAAGTGTAGCTACCTCAGCAGTGGAGCCATCTAAACGTGTCTCCAATTCCTTAGGAGCCCAAGTTTGATAATATAACCAGCTCTTGGGGTATTTCTGGAATATCAAAAAGAATGGTATTAATCTAATTTCAGTGGGTGGGGAAGAGAATGTTTCACAAAGCCAGGCCACAGCAGAGAAGGCACATCTCTTGGGACATGGCAAGCATAGGTCCCTAGAGTTGGTATCCATAGCATGCCTTCTCTGCCAGATGTAATGGGCTAAGCTCATATAAATGGAGAGAGGTGGTCTCTCATATAGCCCAGTTCCATGCCGTGAAGGACAAAAGGACAAAAACAGCATCTTGAATTGGACCCAGAAGCAACTGACAACCAGTGCAGCTTACAGAGCAGAGATGTAACATGCACTGTTCTAGGAGCACACATAACTGCCTGCACTGCTGCATTCTGTACCAGCTGAAGCTTCCAGATATCCTCCAAGGCAGCCCCAAGTAGAGCACATTGCAGTAGTCCAAATTGAAGGTAACAAGGACATAAGTGACTGTAAACAAGGCATACTGATCCAGGAGCAGGTACAATTGGTACACAAGATAAAGTTGTGCAAAGGCCTTTCTAGATACAGCTGCCATCTGCTCATCCAGCAGAAGCCATGAGTCTCAGAGGACTCCCAGATTGTTCACTGGGTCTGTTTGGGGCAATGCAACCCCAGCCAGCACCAAAGTTGGCATGGTCCTGGCCCAGTGGGTCTAAAATCCAGAACCACTCAGTTTTTCCAGGTTTCAGCAAAAGCATCTTGTTCTCCATCTAGATCCACACAACCTCCAGACACCAGAATAAGAAATTCAAATTTAGATATTTTATTGGCCAAGCATGGTTAGACATGCAAAGAATTTGACTCCGGTACAGCAGCTGTCAGTATACTTGCAAGATAGCAGTACATAATAACATAATAAATGAAATTATGCATTGAATAGGAAAGTGTGCCTCTAAAGTATGAAGCCAGTAGAAAAAGAATATAGCAAAGTATAGAATTAGAACCACAATCTATTGATAAGTATATATGCACTTTAGATTGTACTTTTGGGTTAATTTAGAATTCATGGGGGAAAAACTATTCCTGTGTCTGGTTGTTTTGGTATGCAATACCCTATAGTGCCATCCAGAGGGAAGAAGTTCAAACAAATTATGTCCAAGGTGAGAGAGTTCTGCAGATATCTTCTCCACACTTCTCTTGACCCTTGCAACACATAGGTCCTCCATGGAGGGCAGGCTAGTTGCAGTTATCCTTTCTTTCTTTTTTTTGACTGTACGATGGAGTCTGTATCTGTCCTACATGGTTGCTGCACCAAATCAGATGGTTGTAGATATTCAAAGGACAGACTCAATTATTCCTCTGTAGAACTGTATTAGCACCTCTTGAGGCAGGTTGAACCTCTTGAACTGATGCAGGAAGTACATCCTCTGATGTGCCTTCTTAATAATGGTGCTAATGTTGGTCATCCATTTCAAGTCTTGGGAAGTTATAGAGCCAGAAACTTGAAGGACTGTACTGCTGATACCATGTTGTTGAATATGGTAAAGGAGGATGAACTCTTTAGGAGGACTCTTCCTAAAATCCACTGTCATCTCCACAATTTTGAGCATATTCAGCTCTAATTTGTTTCAACTGTACCACAGGTCTGACTGTTCATCTTCCCATCTGTACACATCTCTGATGAATCCAGTGACTGTTGTGTCATCTGGAAAGTTCAGTATTTTGACAGAGAGGTCACCAGAGGTGCAGTCATTGGTGTAGAAGGAAAAAAAGAATTAACCACCACTTGAAGCCCTTTGGTTGGTTACATATCCCTCAAGCCAGGAGGGACATGGATCTAAAGAGCAGGTAACCAACCATGCCATTTGGAGGAGATTCTGTGTAATAGATTATGTTAGGCAAGTCTAGAATTTCAGCAGTGGCAACAAGCAGTTGCAATTGTTAGAACATCCTGCATTGAAATTGTACAGATAGATATATAGTTAAGATCAATTCCCAGTAGGGATGCACTATGGGGGCAGCAAAATTTAGGGGGGCATGATTTCATGCCAGCTCTGGAATAGGAAGGGATTATAACAAAGTAGCCTGTGAATTTGGACTATATTTTCAGATCCCCCATGTCCTCTGAATCTGAAATGTCCAATGTTTAGGTTTGTATAAACCAGACTTTCTAACTAAAGCTTGTCACGGGATACAAAGTTCAATTTGTGTAAACCCAAAATCACAGCTATATCAGATTTGCATGACTGTGTTAACCACAACTCTCATAAGAGAAGGTATAGCTAGCTATGTTGTATTGTGCAAATAGACTGAGAAGAAAGAAACTATTATTGAATGAGCTGTTTAATACCCCAAACAGAACAAATTTAAAAGCCACGTACCTAACTTCCTTTTTTATGATAATTATATTCATTGTTTATGTTCTCTCCTCAGGCTTTCATCTTGAAGTTGTATCATCATGAGAGAATCAGAAGTGTCCAGGAGTACCCTGGACAATGAATGGAAGAGCATGAAAAAACAAAAAGAATGTGGCATATAAAAAGGAGAAAATATCTGGAGGTATTAGTAGCCATCCATCTCTAAAAATGGGAGTGAATTTCTCAAAGTACAAATTAGCTTAGACAGTCAGCAAACTTGAAGTTATGCTATGAAACTAGGAATAAACTTTTATGTCTCTCTATTGCCAGTGACAGAAAATTGATGGATTATGATTTTCCCAAGTTGGAAATACCTGTTTTTACCTATTTAGGATATCCTTATGACTACATAAGGAATAACGCATTTCACAACTGCCTTGGTTCAGAATGGGCAATTGACTTGTCAACAACAGCAACAAAAATGGTTGACTTTATGGACTGAGACAGAGCCTTCCAATGCACTTTGTACACCCTGGGAATTACTGTGCTATACAGCCACCTCCTGAAGGTCATGATGATTTGTAGAATAAGGATATCATTTTCTTGTTGATATCTTTGAAGAATCATAAGCTTAATCAGAAAAATGAATGGAAGCAAGGAATGTGACAGTGGGGACAAGGATGGAGGGCTGCCAGCAGTACAAGTCCCAGTTGGTTGGCAACGGAAGGTGGATCAAAATGGAGTCCTGTATATTAGGTAAGTATGAAGTTATTACATATGTGATTGGCTGAAAGTGCCTTCATCAGAGTTTTGTGGAATTAGAGTTGCTGAATTGGCAGAAAAATAATAGATGATTCTTACACTCATAAACAGTAATCTTTACTATCCTGAGAAGCAATGATAAAACAGAATATCTAAATTCTGTCCACAAGCCTGCTGAGGTCACTTTTAAAGAAAAATGCAGATAAATGTGTATGAAAACAGTTTCTAGAACTTCTAAATACAGATTAAACACAGAAGCTGCTTATGGAACATATTTAATAACTTTATGGAATATAAAAGTTCAAAGAAACAGCACTAACATCTTATAAACATATTTAATATTCCAATGTATCATGAGCCTTTTAATGCAGAAAGAGATTATAAGAGAGACATTCAAAGAGCTCCACTTCTGATCATTATTTAATAATTGAGTTTTACCTGGTGGAAAATAAATTTGATTCATTCAATGGCATGAACAAAAAATCCCCATTTTAAAAAATGTGGTGTTATTGTATCATTTAAAAGTCATGTTCATATTTTCTCATAGATTTAAATGTCTGAAACTTTACATTTATTATTGTCTGCCATAAATGTGCTTAAGAAACAAATAGGGCACATAATCATGTACAAAGATAAAGCTGTGAATCACTTTGAATACCACACTCTGGAGAACATGCATAATAAAAGAGGCTGACAAGTCATATACATCAGTGTGTAGATGGTGGAAGTGTAATTGTTTTCCTATCCATTAAATTAAGAAACCTTTTAACACCCACATTTAAAGTATCCTATAATCCCACATGGGTTGTGGATCTATGCAAAAAGAATTCCTATTCCCCAAAATGGATAGTCTGTTATTGCATCTGTTAATGGAAAAGTTTTACATTTTAGAAAATCATGAACTGTATGTCCAAAGAAAAATATTTATCAACTCTGAAGAGGGATAAATTTAACATGGCCATTTGTCCTGATCCCACATAAAAAATAGGGGTTTCTTAGTTAGAACCAAGCATACTTTCCAAAAATATTATATAAATATGTTATACTCAAAATTCATAATATTGAAATACATTGAGAAATACATAAAAATGCTGTAGAATTCAAATATGGTTCTTGTTCAGATTTCAGTAATTTCTTTACCTGCAGAGCGATCAGAAGCAATTTGTAAAATTGAAAGGAGGAGGCCCAGTCAAAGCAGTCTCGATTGTTTAATAGAAGTTTCAAGGTTACAACAATTTCTCCATCTGCCTGCTTGCTCCTGATCTTTGCAGATAAGCTAACAGTCCTCATGGGGGTTGGGCCTCCTGCATTTGATCGTGCATAATGACTCTTGGCTGCTCCTCCTCTTCACACATGGTTCAGTCCTTGTTTCCCCCTTATCATCTCCCTCCCCATCATAAGCTTTCTCCTCCATGGAGGACTCAGCAGCCCCTCCATCTCCATGGGTGTCCTCAGAGTCTGAGACTTCATTGGAAGTGGGTAGAAGAGAGAAATCATCTGAAAGAATGTCCCTCCCACATCTCAAGAGTCTCAATAAGCTCAGCTGATGTATCAGGCTGTAAAGGGAGTGCAGGGTTAATTTCTTGCTCCCCCCTCCGTCAAAGTCCAGCTAAGCCTGAAATGATAGGCTGCTCAGAGTCTAATCACCATCCCTGCTCCTGCTGCATCTGGAAGAACAGTTGGTGTCTCCACATTTTCTGACTGCAAAAAAACCCTGTAGGTTTAAGTGCCTGTTATCCCCTCCATCTTAGCCCAATTAGGCCTGAAGTAGAGGGTTGCTCACAGATTGTAGGCACTGGCCCTCTGTTGTGAGCATTGGGAGGCAGGTCAACTTCTTCAGCAGCAGAGTTCTCAGAAGGTGTTATCGTTGGGACCGGTAGCTGCACTGGCTGAGGCTTGTTGAGAAAACGCTGGTGAAAACACTGTACCAAGATTGGTGCATGGAATGCTTGGCATTTTCCCAGGAGCACTCTGACTCTGGATAGCCCTTCCAATGAATATGATATTGGATGCCTCTTCCCCTTCTCCTGTAATATAGGATTTCTTCCACTCCGAATTCTTGTTCTCTCTTCACAATGACTGGAGGGGCTGGCAGATTGGAAGAGTGCAAGTTGCTGGTGGAGGTTCCTTCATCAAGAGGGAGCAGTGGAAAACTGGGTATTCTTTCATGGAGGGAGACAAGTGCAAACAGTATGCAACTGGATTGATTTGCTGGATCACCTTGAATGGATCTATAAAACGTGAATCTAACCTTCTGCATAGTCTGGTAGAGTCCAAAAACTTAGTAGAGAGCCAAACCTTGTCCCCCCTCTATATTGGAGGTCCCTCTTGCTGATGGGCATCTGTAGCCTGTTTTATAAGATTACTTGGCCTGCTCTAGCTACTGCCTTAACAGGCTTTGAATGGCTGTTTGATCTTGCAAAAAATCTATGCCCTGGAACGCTGTTGTCATCTCTGGAGTTATCTGGCAACACCCCTGGGTGTACAAGGCTTGAAGTTACATGTGATCAACAACATGTGATCACACATTACATGTGAAACTTCATTACTTGAAGTTACAGTGATCAACATGCAATGCATTGTTGTATGAAAATTCTGCAAGTGGGAATAGGGAAGGCCAATTGTCCTGGGCATAGGTGAAATAGCATCTTAAGAACTCTTGCAACATCTGATTTTTTTTCAGCCTCATCATTGGTGGCAGGGCGGTGGGCAAAAGATAAACTGACTTGTATATTTAGAAGTTGGAACAGTGCTCTCCAGAATTTGGAAGTGAACTGTATGCCTCGGTCTGAAATTAATCTTGACAGTACTTCTATGATGAAAAATATTGTCCAAAAATAACTGAGCAGTCTCCTTGGCAGTGGGCTGACCCTTGCAAGGAATATAGTGAGCCATCTTGGTACATAAATCCACTACTATCAAGTATGGGTGTCTGGCCCTGAACTGGAGGCAAGACAGTGATAGTCTAAAGACGCAATATGCCAAGAGCAGGGAGGTATAGGCAGAGGTTGTAAAAGGCTTGCAGGCTTCTGATGGAAAGACTTGACCCTTCTGCAGATGTGACAAGAGGCAATGTCCTTGATATCTGCTGACATCTTAGACCAAAGTCTTGCAAGGTTCTGTGTAGCATCTTAAAGACTCCCCCATCACCAGCTGAATTATTATCATGAAAGATCTGCAGCACCTCTTCTCTTGAGTGCTGGCAGAACTACTAGTCTGCCCTTTTGTCTTAATACCCCTCCCTCCACTGAAAATGGTGATGTGGTACTGAGGGGGTCCCCCTGAAGATCATCTATCTGGGCCTTTGCAAAAGGATCTGACTGCTGCTGCACTTTGATCTTGGTGAAGATGCCTTTATGTGGCTGAATCACTCCTAATATTTCTGCAGGTGGGACTGGCACTTGCCTGAAATTATCAGGTCATAAAATGTTTTCAGCTATTGGGGCTCGATGGAGATGCATGAATTCCAGCTTTCTGGAAAGCACATCTGGAGGGAGATTCTTGGCTCCTGTTACATACTGGATGTAAAAATTGAAACATGAGAAAAATTGATTTCATCTCACCTGTCTGAGAGAGAGTGGCTTATCTCGTTGCAACATCTGTAGGTTTTTATGATCTGTGTTGATATTTGTGAGCCAGAGACTCCTTTCTAGAAAATGGTGCCAATTTTGAAAGACGGCCTTAACTGCTAAGAGCTCCTTGTTAAACACATTGTAATTTCTCTCTGGAGCTCTGGAAAAATAACCACAAGGTAAGAAATCTGTTCCTCTTTCTGGTGCCTTTTGTAACAGGATGGCTCGAATTTCAACATTAGAGGCATCAATCTGGACAACAAATCTCTTTGATGCATCTGGGTGTTGAAGAAAAGGTTGGCTTGCAAAGAGCTGTTTCAGCTTGTAAAAGCTGCTTGCTGTGCATCTGCCCAGACAAACCTGACCCCTTTTTTTAACACCTGTGTGAGATACTTCACTTTCTGGGCAAAACCTAGGATAAATTTTCTGTAAAAACTGGCAAAACCTAAGAAGATTATAATCTTTTTTACACCTGCTTGGTGGTCTTGGGAGCTTGCCACTCCAGTACATCTTGCACCTTGTGGGGATCCATCTGGATGCCCTCTGGAAATACGGTTTCCCAAATAATCAGTTGCTTGAGGTCAAAAGTGCTCTTTTCTAATTTAACAAAAAGGTGATTGTCTCTTAGTCTAGTCAAGACCTCCAGCACATGTTGAACCTTGTCTTCAGAATAGACCAAAATGTCATCCAGGTAAATCACCACAAATTTGTCAAGTAAATCAGCAAAAACCTGGTTCATGGACCTAGAGAATATTGGCCCTGCATTGGCTAGTCCGAGAGGGATATCTCTGTACTCAAATTTACCAAATCTCATGTCATAGGCAGTCAAATATTCATGGTCCTCCCCGATCCTGACAAGACTGTAAGCATTGTGAAGATCTAATTTAGTGAAAATGCAAGCCTTCTGTAATCTATCCAATAGGTCATATAAAAGGGGCAGTGGATGATGGTCTCTGTCACTGAATTCAAAAGATTATAATTGTGAACCATGTGCCACTATGCTTCATCAGATGGATTTGAAGAGCCAGAATCTTGTTTCTTGGGAATAAAGAATGTAGAAGCTGAGGCTGGGACTTAGAGAGTGTGATAAAGCCTTTTTGCAAATTTGAGTCCAGATGCTGCTTTAAAACAGTTAACATGTTTTGGCAGATACGGGATGTTGTCTCTCGATGGGAATCTTTGCCCTTGGAAGTAAGTCTGTCATACAGTCAATATCTCAGAGAGGGGAGAGCAGTGAAGCCTCTTGCTGAGAAAAAAGTCTATGAAGTCTGCATATTTCTCCGGTATCTGGGAAGCCAGATACCTGAGGCCATGAAAGGGTTGCTCAACCTGGCTCTGTGGGATGACTCCCTGCAACTGATCATTCTGAAACAGGGAATGCAAGCTTCCTGCTTCCTGTCTGTCATAAAGCAGAATGCTTCAGGCATTCTGCTCCCAGAACAATAGGAAATGAAAGTTTTCAGTGACATAAAAAGTTAACACTTGGTGCCGCTGAGCATGATGACTGCTTGCAAGGGAGTTATGGTATTTGACCTGCCTTCAAAGGCTGACCACCAATCAACTGCACTTGCACTGGGAGAGATAAGGTGACTGGAGAGATATGGAGGGCTTTAACTTAATTACTGTAATCTATGAAGTTTACAGTAGCCCTCAAATTTACATGAGCCTTCACACTTTCCTCTTCTCTGTGGGGAATGACCAGCATTACAGGAACTTTTAACAAGATACCTTGATTCACCAGATGCTGAGCTCTGCTTACTATCTGGGGAGCCCCCCCCGAGCTCTGGGAATGAGGACTACAGCTGTTTCCCTGGGTCATTGCTCCCTGAGCCTGGTGTCTGTCTCTGGCTTCGCTTCTAGGGGCTGAAACTGCTCCCTTGTAGAGTCTTGCTGGGCAACCTCTCACCATATGCCCTAGGGCACTGCAATTAAAACAAAGCTGTCAATCTCTACACTTCTAGATGAAAATCTGCAGATTTTCTGGCAGCTCCAGTCTGTATAGACTCCTCTTCTCCTTGGTCACCTACTGCAAGCATTAGGAGAGGAAAAATAGCTGGTTGGGCAGAAGTGCTTGGAGTTTTCTTTGGTCAAAAGTGCTCTCTATTTCCTCCAGGCATAAATCAATGAATATGCAAAGCTAGTGTACTTGATCCAGTGTATGTGGAACTCCCTGCCTGATGAGTTCAGTGTCAATCTGGTCATTCAAGCCCAGATAGAGATAGGGTGTCAGATGCCCCACTAGGGACAAAAATACACTGGACCATTGCTATACTAAAATAAAAGGTGCTTACCACTCTGTTCTCCATGCATCTATTGGCAACTCCAACCATTGCATGATCCACCTCATTCCCCACCTACAGGCAGAAATTTAAAATTGCAAAGCAATTCAGAACAGTGAAGAGGTGGTCTGAGGAAGCAAAATTAAAGCTGTAGCATGCTTTGATTGCGCAGACTGGTCTGTTCTGCAGATTTCCTAACAGGCAAACAGGTCAGCAAATGATGCTATCAAGATGACACTGCATCATATCCTGCAACATCTTGATTCCCTAAGGACCTATGCATTATCCTGGATGTTCTTCACTACAAACTGACCCACTTCACTGTATCAGCCCATATCTGTAAGTGAATAACTATCTTTCTGACAAATAGGAAGCAACAGGTGTGGCTAGTGAAAATTGCATCCAGTACTCAGACAGTCAGTACTGGTACTCCTCAAGGAAGTGTGCTCTATCCACTATTTTTTCCCCTCTCCACCAGTGACTGTACCTCTAGAAGCCCCTCTGTCAATATTCTGAAGTTTGCAGATGACACAATAATCATTGGACTCATTCAAGAGGGTGATGAGTCTCCATACAGATGGCAAGTTGAACAGTGCACTCTCAAAACACCTTAGAACTGAATACACTCAAAACATTGGAAATAACAGTGGATTTTAGGAAGAGTCCTCCGATTCCACATACACCCTTACCAAACTCAGCAACATGGCATCAGCAGTTCAGTCCTTCAAGTTTCTGGGCTCTATAATCTCCCAAGATTTGAAATAGATAGTTAACATTAGCACCATTATTAAGATGGCACAACAGAGGATGTACTTTCTGCATCAGCTTAAGAGGTTCAACCTGCCTTAAGAGCTGCTGATACAGATCTACAGAGGAATCATTGAATCTGTCCTTTGCACATCTTTAATGTCTGGTTTGGTACAGCAGTGACCAAGCAGGACAGGTATAGACTTCATTGTATAGTCAAGATTGCAAAAAGAACAATTGCAGCTAGCCCACCCTCCATGGAGGACCTGTATATTGAGAATGTCAAAAGAAGAAGGTATCTGAAACCCTTCTCACCATGGACACAGGTTATTTGAACCTCTTCCCTCTGTATAGTGCTATAGGGTATTGCATACCAAAACTACCAGACACAGTTTTTTCTCCCATGCCATCATCTGGATGAATGCTTGACTCCTGCTATATGATGATGCTACATGATAGAACGCAAATGCAAAGAATTCTAAATTAACCCAAAAGTTCTGTCTAATGTTTATATATATTTATTTTAATTCTATGTTTTATAAATATTGCCTTTCTACTGGCTGCACACTTAATGTTGAATATCTAACTTTCTTTATGCTATTATTTTATTCTGTGGTCTTGTAAGTATACTGAGAGCTGTTGTAACAGAGTCAAATTCCTTGCATGTCTAACTGAGCTTGGCCAATAAAGTATCTGAATCAACTGCCATCTAAACTCTGCGATTAGTGCAGGTTCATTCCAACACAGATCAGTAGCAATTAGCTTGAACTCAGCTATGTAATTTCTGAATTTTCTACTGTCCTGGTGGAGTTGATGAATGTGGTGGGTAGCTGTGACCTCCCTTATGGGATTCCTGAAATAGTTCCTGAAGTTCCCAATAAAGTTTGATAGTTATCCATGATAGAGTCATTATTCTCTATAATAGGCAGGCCACTGTGCAGCTAATGCTACTAGAAGACGCAACATGAAAGAAACTTTATCCCAGTCATTTGGAAATTCCACAGTGCAGGTACTCATAAATAACTCACATTTTGCAATAAAAGTCTCATCTTGTCCAGCGAACCTCTCTGGCAA